>JBBPUH010000055.1:17963-37600 GCA_038094555.1 Boletus aff. phaeocephalus
GAAATGGAGAAGCAAGCGGGAGTGGCGAAGAAGAAGGTGATGTGGATAGGGAAGGAAGCGATCGTGCACCATCGACGTTTGGCGAGCGATTGCGAGCGAGCAGAGATGGTGACGAAGAACAGAGCGAGGAAGAGAAAGATAAATTGACGGAACAAGATGGCGAGTTCAGATCATTGTTGATGGTTCTACAAATACTGAGAGGCTTATTCAGTGATCACCGGTGAGGAGGAAGAAGAGACACTTCTTCATATTCGTGGCAAGCTCTACGCACTTTGTCCACAAAATCAGTGGAAAGAGCGGGGCACCGGCCAGCTGAAGCTCAACGTTCGCCGAGCGGACGGAAGCGGAGCTCGTCTCGGTTCGTATTTTCTGAGAGCTAGTTCACATTCATACTGAGTTGAGCACTTCCTAGTAATGCGAAAAGAAGCTGTTTACACATTGTTATTAAATGTACCACTATTCCAGGGAATGAAGTGTTTCCTGGCACAAGATCCGCGGTATATACGATTCAGTGTTATCGAGGACAACAAAACCGTACACTATAATCTTCGGGTAGGCTCTCTCGATGGTTGATGACCTGGTCCGTCGGCTAACCATAGCCAAGGTGTCTAATGCCAAAATCGCCCAAGAACTGCTTGATGAGATCAATGCCAATATCCCTTTCTGATGGACATTTTGAACTCTTTCGCGACCTACACCGTTTCTCCCCATCTAAGATTAATGTTGCACGTATGTAAACTACGATCTTTTCTTGTGTTTATCAGGGAAAGATGCATATTGACAGTGATAGAAGGTGTAGGTGGATGTTGGATGTTAGAAGGGGTGGATGTGTTGACCCTTATTCTTCATTTTTTGGACAGTGATCCTTCCGCTCGACATTTGCATCCATTAAATTAACGATAAATCGTACACCTTTATTGCTAAGGGGTGACTTTCCATCGTCCTACCAATTGATTCCCTCTAAGTACCAAGAGATCGCGCAACATCTGGAGTGAGTCCTTGATGACATGAAGTTTGCTCCCTGCCACTTCGTGCCATTCGATGGGTACTTCGGCGACAGGAACTCTGAGCTGTTTGGCGAGCAAGAGCAGCTCAACGTCAAATATCCACGTTGCTAGGTGTTGTGCAGGGAATATTTGCTGTGCGGCACGTCGCGTAAACAACTTAAAGCCGCATTGAGTATCACGGATGTGTCCAACACCGACAATGCGAAGAATGGTATGGAGCCCGTACATGAGGACGTTTCGAAGGAGCGACCGCTGTGGATGACATGGTCATTGAGTCAGGCAGACAAAGACAGAACGAAACACACCTTGACGACCGCCACCGTTTTGACGAGGTGTGCTCTACTCCCCACGACGACCGCTGGCTCGTTCCCCGGTGCGATCGCATCCATTCTTTCCCACAACGCCTCGAGGTCCGCGAAACGGCTCGCCCCGTCTGCGTCGACCATGAGGAGGCGGTGGCCGCGTGCGTGGAGCATCCCGTGGCGCACCGCACCGCCTTTGCCGAGGTTTTGTTCCAGGGTGACGATGCGTATGTCAGTTGTTGCGTGTTGCGTGGCGAGTTGGAGAGCGAGGGCGGAAGTACCATCCTTGGAGCCGTCGTCAACGATGAGGATTTCATATGTGCGAGCGTGTAGTGAATGGCCATGGCCATGACCGTTGGCAGACGCGGATAAAGACTGGGACCGGGATGCTGGTGCGTGGAGGTGTGCAAGGGTGGTGTCAAGCATGGCGGGGAGGCGCGCAGTTTCGTTGTAGGCAGGAATGATGATGCTCAGGTCGAGTGATCCTGCATCGGCGAGCAAGGGGAGCGGGAGAGGCTTTGTTGGAGACGCGCATGAGCGGTAGGTCTTTTCGGACGGCCGTGTCACGATGGGGGGTGGCGAGAGTAAGACAAGGGCTAGATATAGCTATGATTGATCAGACCAGAGTGTTAAATAGCGTGGTGGGGAACTAGTCAGACGAGAGGGAAACACAGCGACTTTCCCTGGCCTCGAGGTGGTGTCGTCTTCGCTCGCGACGCAGCGTCTCCAGAGAGACGGCCCGGAGCTCGAAGAACAAGGATGCATTGGGTGCTCATCATACAAGCGTGCAAGAGATCTCGGAAAGGCAGTGGTCAGACTCACAGAGGGCAACAGAGTAGCGATTGCGGCGACGACATAAGTAAGCAGAGGTTGGTCCATTGCAGGAAGACTGGAAGTTCGAGAATGCTAGTCTAGTTTGTATTCATGCGCGGGTGGAAGAAGAGGAAATGAGAGGTGAATAAAGAGGGGGCAGTGTTGGTGGACCGGTCGAAGCCTGTGTGATACGTGACAGGACATTGCCCCCAATCAGATCCCATGTTACAAATTGTACACGAAAGCCAGCGTTCGAGGTCAAGCGTATCCATCCTTGCCCGGGACCACTCCGTACACACTTCCACCTTTCCCAAACATCCTACGCACATCATCCACCAAGACTTGTGGTACCTCATAGGAAGCAAAGTGTCCTCCGCTCTCATGTTCGAATTCGGCAACAATGCGTCGACCACGTCCAACCCAGCTGCAAATGATTGATTAGGACTGTTCAGGAGAGGATAAACAGAGACATACGCCTTGGGGATGACATGAATATCTTTTGGGAAGAATGAGGCACCCATCGGAATCTTTGGACAAGGCAACAACCACGGAGTATCCGTTTGACCTTTCATGACTTCAAAGTAGATCCTCACGGAGGCAGCCGGACCAGCACGAGAGAACCAGTAGATGGAAACCCAGGTCAGAACTAGACAAGATAAGCATCGCACTGCATCGTCTAGAGTGAGCCGTTTACTTTCGTCATCTTGCCAGGGATAACTGTCGGTCCAATTATACAGCTTTTCATAGATCCAAGCGAGCAGGCCAACAGGACTGTCGGCCAGCGAGTAACCGATTGTCTGGGGCTGTGTACACTGCACCGCGAAATATCCACTGCCTTGTTTTCGGAACCAGTGTGTACGTGCTAGGCCTTGCTTCTCCCTCGTGGTCCACGGTGTAACCAGGAAAGAAAGGAACGATAATGGCTCACGGATGAGTGAGGGAGGAAGGCCACTGGAATGACCAATTCAACGTTACCCATTCCGGGAAGTATGAACTCACAATGGTGTGTTTGTGTGCAAGGCCTTGTGATGCTTTCCGCCATACTGCACAGCCATAGTAGCCGTGATCTGGACGCTTCAAGTTATTAACATGACATAAAACATGTATCACATAGACGTACGAGAGATCCCCAATCACCGCCTTGAGAGACTACAGATGAAGGTCAACCGACGGACAAGACTCTGACGGGCATTAAACACATGCCATATTCATGATACCCTAATGCAAGCATGAGCTTGTGGGCAACCTGTGATCGAAACAAGTTGTCAAAACTTCCACTGGCGCTGTATGCTATGACACACCTCCGCAAACTGACTTGTTGAGAAGCCTTGTTTACGGGGAGCTTCAGAGAAACCAAAGCCGGGGAGACCTAGTGCCACCACATGAAAGCTGGGATGTTCCGAGGACTCGGCACTCAACAACGAAAGTATCTTTCGGACCTCGTAGAAACTTCCCGGCCCTGTCATGGTCGTTGAATTGTTGCAACATGGGGCATAACCAAAACACACTGACACCCATGGCAAAAGAGTAAGGGAATCGCATTCGTCACGGTGCTCCTTTTGTGCACATAGTGGATGTTCAACGTCCCGAAACCCTCGACGTCGATGTCTCTCGTGAACATGGGCAACTCGTCGTTGAGTTCCTTTTCGTGCTTGCGCCAGTCGTACCCGTTCTTCCATCGTTCGGTGAGTCGCCTGATATCCGCAAGAGGAACACCATATTTCCAATCGGCATTCTCGAGCTCGTCGGGGAAGGTCGTGAGCTCGAGCTTTCTGCGGAGGAGATCAAGTTTTTCATCTGGGATTGCAATCTTGAACGGAGACTCGGTCATCGTTTGGCTCAAGTACAGCGATGGCAACGCTGACGAGGTGCTTCATGCCAGATTATATAGTCCTTGCACCGAGTCAGCGACTCAGGGTGGGTGTCGGAAGATGTGTCATCTATTTTGACCAAGCCGATTGATGGTAACACTGATCAACGCCAACGCCACTTTCTTCGATGCCTTTGGTTACCAGACCAATTTCGTTCTATCATTCAAGCTCCAATGCAATCGCTCGAGTCGTACAACCTGAACAATCAAAGACAATACAAGAATGCATGGTACAGAGACTCCAACCATTCTAATGCCCATAGGACATTCCAACAACGCTCCCAGTGACTCTAGTTTCGGTCCGTCCTACTAAAAGTTCAACTCCACCTCGATCTGTCAAGACAACCATCAACCCTTGGAACTACGCGAAGAGAACACCTCACTTGATCAACCGTCTCTTCTATTTTCCTCGTGAACAATTCCACAAAGTCGCGCATGCCGTCGGTGATCTTTGAAGAACAGCCTTGACAGTTCCGCGCCTTGACAGTCTGGACGGTCTTGTCCGCGGAAGCCTGCACGGTTTCCTTGCACGGCTTGTCTCGCAGTGCTGTGAAGATTTCCTCCATAAAATCCTCCCACCACATGAGTGACACGTTCAGTAGGGATAACCTATATTTAGGAAGATTCGATCCTTGGCACAAACAATTGCTACCAACGTTGCCGTATTGATCGTAGTATTGACCAGACAACCAAGTACAGGCCCGTGCATTCCCATAGTGAGAGGTGATCCACGAAAGATCGAGCCTCAGCGCAAATACGGCGTCCCCACATTTCTTGTGGTAGGTAAGCAAAGAGAGTAGATCAGTTGCGGTGATAAGATCGATCTCTTGAAACCACGACGGAATGAGGGGCTGCATTAACGTGTACTTTGCGGCAAGTTGAGACTCCTGCCGCAAGCGTCCCCGATGCGCGATTGCAAAGCAGCGCAAGGAGTCTGCCTCGAGGAGCTTTGGGCTCGCGATCGCTTGACGTGCCTTCTTCTCAATGACATCTAGAGAATACTTTCTGGCTGCCTCTAAAACATCTAAAGCGTCTTTCAACACCTCTAACTTGGGATCATCTGCCATGGTGCACGGGTAGCAGAAGCGGAGGAGGGCATCAAGGGTCTTGCTGTCCTCGGTGACAGGAACAACCACAAGTCCATCCTTGACCTCCTGATCGTCGCTCTCTTCCTCAGGCTGGGGGATATCGAAGAGTGTCTCGAAGAACGGGGATGCGAGAGAAAGGAAGAGCTTAAAGACACGAAAGTCGACGTTATTTGAGGAACGCAGGATAATGTCCGCCTTTGCGTGATCGAAAGGGGCAGCGGCGTAGGTAGAGTTATCGGACATTGTTACAGATACCTGGCAACCGTCACGATTATCCGACGCAAGAGTGTGACGTGAGAGCTCACCGTAGCGGTGCGTCGAAGGATGACTTGAGGGCGGAAGCTGGGTCGATTCACTGATTTATATCACAGAATCATGCGCACGGACCCATGATGTCTTGGTTTCAGTAACCACGGTCTAATCCAGAGCGGGTCATACTTCCTTAGATGTGTAGACCCTCAGGCCAGCACATGAGGCCAACAAATTTTCAGGATTCGGAAGCACGACGGAGGAAGTCGCCTGACTAGCTAGTCTTCTTTTTTCGTTGATGAAAAAATTGGATTTGCACGGTACCTTGCAGACTGGATGATAACAATAACCTAGACGATTCTGGCCTGGGTAAGGGCTAGTTTGTTGACGATAGCAGACTCAAAATATCAACATGAGGCCGTGAGGAAGGAACTTACATCTGATAAATGGCAAGCACATGCCAGGATAATCAAAGCATGATGTCCTGCAGGCACTGTGGAATTCGTACAGCCTCTACACAATTTTCAGCACGACACTCGTCCAATCCGCAATCTTGACCTGTCGCCGACCGGCAAGGCGGCTCATTTGAGCTCCGTACGATGGATACTGGGCTTTCGTCAGCAATGGTGGTCCCGAACAAAGAACCCGCCATCGGTTCAAAACTTCAAAAGCTGGAAGTTGATGCTGCCAGAGAGGAATGGCTCCGGAATGCTACTGAATGCTGCCAATGCAACTCGCGCCATGCATGCCAAGTTGTATACAGGAGCCGCAGGGGCGTCTTCCAGCGAGTCAGAGTCAGTAGTACGTGTCAAATATTCCAAGTGGACAAGTATAGTGATGATGTTGTAGGATTCTGAAGAGTTCGATGATGTGACTGGATTGACTGGATGAAAAGGCATCGCCCCTATTACATAAGGCAGTGCACATTATGAGACTTTTGCATTGTGAGGAGTGCAGCGACGTACACGACAACTATAGGACCTCTAACGCTACATCTTTAACCTCAAGTACTTACTTGCCCTTCAAGTCGGGCACATACAGTACGGGAAAGCTCACAGCACCCTCATATCAGCGATTCCCTCAAAATCTCATCCACACTCTGAACAAATATTTCCACAATCTTCTGAATCTCCTCTGCAGACGCATTGTACGCAGGACCCAACACAAGGTGGTCACCTTTGGATCCATCAAGCGCGGCTCCCCCATTCATTCCCATCACTAACAGGCCGTTCTCCAGGCAACGTGCCTGGACGAGCATAGCAAACGTCTGTCCCTTGAAGGCACGTTTCGCTTCGTGGCCCGAGAAATCAAACTCAATGCCCCAAAATGCGCCGCGACCGCGGATGTCAAACGTGAATGGCTTGGCTATTGCTTTTTCTCCTAATAGCCCCTGACAAAGGAGTCTCTCCATCAGCTCGCCATTTCGTACGACATTTTGGAGCAAATTCTCTTCTTGTATGACCCTTTGGACAGCCAAAGATGCTGCACATGCCAATGGGTGTGCCTAGCCGAACGCGCTGAGTCTCTCTTGTTTTCAGAGGAAAGAACGTGCTACCTGATATGTGTGTCCATGTTTGAGAAGACCAGATCCTCCTCGTATGCCTCTTGCAACCTTGGGGGATAGCAGGACTGCCCCGATAGATCCGTATCTACTTGGCACTCATGGATCAATACATTACTGGTATAGTATAGTGACGTACCCTCCACCAAGACCTTTGGCAACTGCCTGTAGATCAGGAGCTGCACCATCACCGAGGCTCTGCCACGCATGTAGGGAACCCATCCCTAGGAACACAATCTATAACCGCACCACTTAGCCGATGATAAATCCAAACTTACTACCCATTCCGGACATGATCTCATCCAAGATAAACAAAGCTTCGTACTTCTCACAGACAGACTTCATCGCCGCAAAGTATCCCTTTGGAGCACTCACAACACCGGTGGTGGCACCAACAACTGTTTCTGCGGCAACTTGAGTTCGACTCAGTATGTCACATTGATCCACCCAATCATAGAGAAACAAGCCTACATCCGATTACAGTTTGTGGGCCAAGTTCAGTGAACTTGTCTTCTAATTATTGACGAAGGCGCTCAACGTACTGCTCTTCTGTCTCGCCTGGTTTTTGGAAGCGTTTCGCATACGCAGGAGAAACATGATAGAAATGTTCGTGGTCAAGGATGTCTGCGTAGGGTGCGCGCCGAGTGGGGTGGTGAGCAAGTGAACAAGGTACTCAGGGTATTGCCGTGGTATGACAGTTTACGAGCAATGAAGTTCTTTCTGCTACGTTGTCCAATTTCGGCAAAGTACTGTAGTGAGACCTGTATCAGAGAGAAGGACCTGTCAGGAATGCACCGACCTGTCTTGAGTGCTTCATTGCTGTCTCCATGGCTTCGGAACCTGTTATAAATATTGGAAGCTAAATTAGGTTTGTTTTATGACTACACTTGCCACCAGACAAGAAGACCACGAGTTCGAACGCGCCATCGCTTGAATCGACGAGGAACTTTGCAAGTTCCTCTGCAGGTTTGCTGGACATTTTCGTATTGTGTACATCTATTAAATGCATATGGCTGTCAGTCGTGACAGAAATAACAACCGGGACGGACAAGTGAGAGTATCGAGCTGCTCTTTGATGGCGGCGATGACCTTTGGATGACTGGTACCAACGCATGTGACGGCGGCTCCTCCGATCCCATCGATCACTCGACGACCATCTTCGGCGTCGATGTAAATACCCTCGCTGCGGATTGCGACAGGCGGTGTCCATGGTGTCCTGTGCAAGATAGAGGTGATACCGGACATCAAGAAGATACGAGATGGATACTGGGTGGGAATGGAGCAGCGTTCATATTATAGGCAAGATTCCTGGCGTCGTATACGGTCCGAAGGAGCGTTTGGAAAGTCCGAGATGAAGAGAACACTCGCACGCAGCTGATGTTTATGGAGTCACTTGACATGGAGTTGCCGACCGACAACCATAGATGACCTCTGAAATGAGCGCGTCAAAATATAGCTCGCCTTGGTCGCCTCTGGTCGATGATGGGGCCTTGACATGTCTGAGACTGTCAATCAAAAGCGGTTTGGCCGTTGTCCATCACATAAAACGATGACCAGCTGTACAATGTCAGACCGCAACTATTGGCGACTAGTGGGCGACGGACCAAGGAACACCCATCCTGACAGCAACGACTGTATCCATGGGAAGGAGCAAAAGATTAGAGGAGCATGAGTAGACCCCACGTTAGAATCCACTCCCTTTCGGCCCGCTAATCTCCGAGCCCAGGCGGAGTTTCCAGAATAAGCCCCCTCTCTTGTCATCTCACGTACCGAACATTGTGACCCTCCATCTCGAGTCACTGGCATCATTCGCAATGTTTACAGACGGCATGCTTCTACCTCTGGCTGTTTGTGCAGCACTGCTGTCACCATATCCACCACTTACACAACTAGCCACCTGTATCAGCAGATGATACATTATACGACCATCGACGAGGTTGACGAAACCACGCTCCAGAGCTCGATCATCTGTGGGCAGGCATTGTAGTCGTCCGTAATTGGATATCCGAGTCATCCTTGAACACGGGTCGGCAACCTGTGGACCGATGTCAACCAATCCGGGGTTTGGATGTCTGAGAAGGTCTCGTCGTTTACTAGGAACATCGTTCATACCTAACGCCATGCGTCAAAGATGAAGGAAAACGTCATGATCGACATGTCGTAACATTTGTGACGCGGACAGAGACCAGCCGCTCATCGGTCGTGCTTACAGACGTTCATCAAGAAAGCTACCCAGGTCGGAAAGCGCGACATAAGCACGATTATCAGGATTTCCTGTGGGGGTCGAATGTTCCAGTCAATAATTAGTTGGATCGCTAACATCGAGTCTCCGTTCAGTGTTGGGCAATGACGCGCGCCTGGGGGACCACACGGCACGCTCATGAATCTTCCCAACTCTGGAACGGTGTATAAAGTCAGTTAACTGCGTAATGACCCACTACAGCGTAAAGCTTTCCAACCAGGCAAACAAAGGCATGACCCTGGTGCCATCCGAGATCATGCAGTTAATCAATACACACAACAAGAAAGTAGGCATCTTCGCTATCGGTTGATGTGATTAGATGTCAAGACCTTACCGTTCGACGTGGTTATGAGTTAGAGATATCCGTCCTTTCCGGGGATGACACCGTAGGCACCACCTCCCTTTCCAAACATCTTGCGTAGATCGTTTGCCAGTTCGTTCGGTCTTTCGAGCGCAGGAAAATGTCCTCCGCTGTCATGCTCGAATTCAGCCACGATCCGATTGCCTCGCCTGGTCCAACTGCAAGGGGAAAATGGTTATGTAAATCAGGCGTATGGATCAGAAAAGCATCGGAAGACCTACGCTCTTGGCAACACCACGATGTCTTTGGGAAAGACGGAGACACCCATTGGAATTTCCGGAAACACGACCGGTAGCGGAGAAGTCGATTGGCCACCCGTGATCTCAAAGTAAATTCTCAAAGAGGCAGCTGGGCCAGCACGCGAGAACCAAAAGATGGATATCCAAGTCAGAACTACCAAGGGTCAATTTTGACTGAGCACGAGCTGTACTTTGAAATCCACTCACTTTCATCGTCTTCCCAGGGATAACTATCCGTCCAGTTGTGCAGTTTTTCGTATATCCAAGCGAGTAATCCCACAGGACTGTCCGTCAACGAATACCCAAGGGTTTGAGGCTGGGTGCTCTGTTCTGCAAAGTAACCACTACCTTGACTATTGAACCATTGTGTACGTGCCAGGCCCTGTTTCTCTTTCGTAGACCAAGGTGTGACGAGGAATGAAAGGAACGATAGTGGTTCCTTGAAGGGAGATGGGGGTTTGGCACTGAAACCCCCCCTTGTGTGTCAATGCTAATGAAGGCATGTCGATGAAAACTCACAGTGACAAATTTGTGTGCCAGGCCATGTGATGTTTTCCACCATATTCCATAGCCATGCTGCGGGTAATCTGAGACGGCTGAATATTCCGTGGGAGGGTGAGGTCGTAATGGAAACATACCAGGTGTCCCCAATCTCCGCCTTGTGTTACTACAAGAGTAAAGTCATCTACCACTTGGAGCACATGGGTAAGTTGAACTTGCCATATTTGTCATAGCCCAACGATAGCATCAACTTGTGTGCAACCTATGGATGGAAGGGATCGGTTGGACACGAGTACGACGGGTGGGTGAAAGTGTACCTCTGCGTATTGGTTGTGTGTAAAGCCTTGCTTGCGAGGGGCCTCGGAGAAGCCATACCCAGGTAAACTGAGTGCCACAACATGGAAGCTGGGGTAGTCCGGGGACAGATTGGTCAGTAGAGGCAAAAGGTTTCTGATCTCGTGGAACGTGCCAGGCCCTAAGCGCTTCTTTGAGAATCTTGAAACACGAGTCAAAGGAAGGCAGCATACAGCCATGACAATAGAGCAAAGGAATCGCGTTCGCCGCGGTGCTCTTCTGGTGCACGTAGTGAATATTGAGCGTCCCAAAGCTGACCACGTCGATGTCTCTCGTGAACATGGGCAACGCATCATTCAGGGCCTTTTCATGGCTGCGCCAGTCGTACCCGGTCTTCCACCTCTCCACGAGTCTCTTGACGTCGGCCAGAGGGACACCGTACTTCCAGTCGGCATCCTCGAGCTCGTCTGGGAATGTGGCGAGTTCGAGTTTCCTGCGGAGTAGATCGAGCTCGACGTCGGATATCGAGAGTGTGAACGGTGTTTCAGTCATCGTGAGGGATGGGAAAAGAGAGCCGTGGGCGACTGTTTAGTGCAGTAAGAGAATCCCACGATCCAAAGGTGCGTCCCGGTCCCGAATCTCGCGGATGTCACGACCTGTACCGTGTATATCATGTTTGGAGTCTCCGCAGAGAGCGGCAACGGTGTCATGATCAGGGCGTTCATCAAGCGTGTGAAAAGGTATCCATAACAGGGTGGTGACGTATGGAAGGAATCTTCGTGCCGTCGGGGTTTTGCGCAGAGTGGGAGCGGCACGAAGATAAGGGACAATCTTATCGGTGCGAGTGATGCCACCACGCGAATTGGACATTGAAACGTGTCGGTGGATGAGAGAGCGATGGCTCGTCGACGAAGGTTGGCCGTGCATCGTAAAAAAAAAGCGTTGGGGAGGCCTGATTGGGTGATCAGTGGATCTCGATCTGACCACGTGGTTCTGTAGATCTCGATCGTGAGATGTGAATCTAATTCAAATGAACCTGATTTTGCTCGCAGTCTTTCCTTTTACTCACACTTTTGGTTCCTCTTCTTTCCTCTCATCGTCGAACGCTCTCCTCCTCGCGCTCGCCACTTTCTTTTCCTTTCCCTTTTTTTCTCTCGCCCGCCCTTTCCCATCCTCGACGATGAACGTCTCTGATCTCCTCCAGGACTCGCCCTCCCAGCACCGGAGACGACCGCCCGCGTTGCAACACGAGTCTCCCCCGCCCACCCAATCAGCTCCCACATCTCTTCCCTCCGCCTCCGTCTCTCCCCAATCCCAGCACCAGCCACAACACCCACACCCACACCCGCATCCCCCACAGCCTCCGCCCGCCTCGCCGTATCCCCCTCCGCCCAATCCATACTATCCCCCCCACCCCTTCCCTCGACAGGACCCTCCCCCAATCCACCGCATCACTCCTCGTCCACAGTCGCTCCAGTCCTCTCCCACCGATCCCACACCCGCAATGGCGAGCTTGCAACATCCGTCTCCCTCCGCGCCTCCACCTCACGTGCACTCACACACTCCCTGGGGTCCTCCCGCTGCCTCGCGTCAGGGGTCCTCCCCTCTTGCTGTGTCTACTTTGGGCCCCGGAGCGTCACTTCATGCCCGCACGTCCCACCACCACCAACCTCCCCCCCAGATCAGGCCGGTTATGCCCGGCTCAGGTATGAGGTCCTCACACCGCCCTCTGATTAGGCGCTGATCTTTTTCCTTATCTCGCGCGTTTCTTTCGACCTCGGTGTTTACGCGTCTTTTTTCTTTGATGGATTAATTTTTAGACCGCAGTCCTGTAGTACAACGTGCACACGCAAGCGGTAGCTCGACCCCTTCGAACATCGGTGCGTCTCTTCGATCACGTCTCCGTGTCTCTCTAGTCACACGTGTTTTCATTCCATCCTCGTCACAGCCGCTCATTCTCCCCCCTCAAAGCCTTTGTTGACGACCGCAGCCGGCGTCCTCATTCTCGATAAACGCACCGCCGACGAACAAATGGCCCGTCCTCCGCAAGCCCAGGTCCAGCCACACGGTCCATCCTCTGCCCATCCCAACACCAGCCCCAGCGCCAACTTCAAACCCGGCAGGGATAGAGAAAAAGAGTGGGATCAACGCGAGCGCGAACGCCAACAAGAGGACATGGATTTCATCCGTCATGCAGCCAGGGAACGTGTCGCCACCATCCCTTTTGACAGAGAGCGGGAGAGGGAACGAGCCCTCCCATCCCCACGTGAACGTTCCCTGGCATCTCCCCATGAGCGGTCCCTGGCGTCCCCTCACGATCGCCAAATCCCTTCCGCATCAGCCCCTGCACACGACAGACCGATCCCTCCTCCTCACGAACGCGACCGCCTCCCACACCACATGCACAGAATGTCACCGCTGGCTCGTCCGCCTCCCCAAGCGCCTCCCCTGCGAGCACCTGGACAGGTACAGCAGTCGCCTCCAGGCCCAAGCCATCGCATGGCAGTAGCCCCTCCACATGACCGCATGCTACCCCAAAACGAACGAGACCGGATGCCCCCGCTTCCTAGCGAACGCTCACCACACGATAGGGACCGCATACATGCGCCTCCTCATCCGCATCCACACAGGCAAACTCTTCTCCCAGGACAGGGCCAATTCCAATCACATCCTCCCGATTGGGACCCGACTCGAGAGCGAGAACGAGACATGATTCGAGAGCGGGACATGCCAATGACTGCGGGTGGTCCTTCTCGTGACTTGGTCCGAGAAAGAGACGTGGATCCGCCGCGTGACCCCGAATATGCCTTCCACCCCGATCATGACCGGGCTTATCTAAGAGAGCGGGAACGCCAGCGGATGAGGGATGCACCCAGGGACCAGGGCGTGCTTCTTCCCCAACGTGAACGCGACGTGGCACCACCAAGTCAGCGCGACATCGCCATACAAAGGGAGCGAGAGAGGGAAATCCTGCCCACTCGCGACCGGGAGAGGATGATGGATCGCGACCGCGACTTTATGTCAAGGGACGTGGAGGGAATCCCAATGCTGCAGCGAGAACGGGAGATGTGGGAGCGGGAGCTCCATATACAGCGTGAACGCGAGCGCGTCGTCCAGTTACACCGCGAGGGGGAAACCGGGCCGGGAGTGCCACCTCGGGGTCACGACCGTGAGAGGGACAGAGACCGTGAACGTCGTACCCATTCCCGTATGCCATCTCCTCATGGAATACACATTGGTGGCGCGGGTGTACCACTTGCTAACAATGCGACTGGACCAGGTGCTTCCGGACCACACCACCTTCCTCCACCTCAACATGATCACCCCCGAGAACGCGAGCTTCCATTCATGAACGAACGCGACCGCCAACTCGCCTGGGAACGGGAGAGAGAGCGCGAGCGCGAGATGGAGCGCCGACAGCACCGCGAGAGGATGCCCATGCCAGATCGTGAGCGTATGGGGATGCTCCCAGACCGCGATGAGCGCATCGCGCTTGCCGACAGGGAGCGTGCAATGGCCGAGCGAGACAGGGCGATGTTCGAGCGCGACCGCATGGCCCTCTCAGAACGGGATCGCGCGCTCTTCGAACGTGATAGGCTCGAAAGGGAACGGATGACAGAAAGAGAGAGAATTTTCCTTGAACGAGAGCGTATGACCGTCAATGACAGGGATCACGCCATACATGACCGGGAACGTCTACCTCCCGAACGTGTCATTGTGGAACGCGAAAGAGTCCCACTGGAGCGCCCCGGTGATCGTGAACGCATGCCTATGCGACCTTACCCCTTTGACATGGCAGAACGCGAACGGGCAGAGGCATCCGAACGGGAGAGAGAGCGTGAACGTCTCGAAGCGATGGAGAGGGATCGGGAAAGGGGGCTCCAGACCCCTAGCGCTGGTCCTTCTAGGGATAGGGAAGGTGACAGGGATCAAAAGGCCGTCGATGTGCCCATGGGCGAGCGCGAACGTGATGAGCGTCCCCCCACCGGACCTGGACCTGACCGGGAATTGGTCGAAAAACGCGAACGGGAGCGAGTAGAACTCATGGAACGCGAGCGGAACGGTATGATGGACAGAGAACGGGACGCAATGAACACTGCGAATCGCGAAGGAGAGCACTCGGAAGCCGAACGCGAACGACTCGAGGCTCGGGAACGCTTTGAAACGCTTCAACGGGAAATCAGTGATCTCTATGAACGCGACAGACTCGGTGGCCTCGATGTCATGGAGCGCGAACGTCTCGCGAGATTGGAACGTGAGAGTTTCGAGTTGCTCGAGCGCGAACGATTGGAAATACTCGAACGTGAGCGGCTGGAGATGCTTGAACGGATGCCCAGTGCCGAAGAGCTTACGAAAGCTAGAAAAGAGAGAGAAAAGAAGCCATTTGTCAGTCTCGGAACATACGTTTGGCCACGGACACCCTTTCCGTACTATTTCCCGGAATGGATTCCTACACCCATCGTGGAAGAGGACAAGCCAGCCGAGGCAAAAACGATCGGGACTGGCTCTGGCTCGGCTTCCTCGGCTTCCACCTCTACACCACAACCTACCTCTGCAACAATTCAAATACCCACTGAACTCCGTCTTACAGTTCTTGTTCCACCATCCTTTTTACCACCCGCGAGGCCTCAAAAGTTCCGCCTTTGGGGAGGCGGCCTCCCACCACCACCACCTTTTCCATACACTCCTTCGATATACTCATTCTCGCGGCGCCGTGTTTACACGGACGATTCAGACGTGATTCAATGTGCAGTGCACGCCGGTCTGTTGACATGGAGCGGTATTTCCCGAGCAAAGAAGGAAGGCCGAACGATTCGTGTCGTACTCGCACTTGTACCCACTTTGGCTTCGGCCTCTGGAGTTGTCAAGAGTGGGCAAAGCGATGGTCGCATGAGCACCAACGGCTTGAGCGCTAACGGCCATGTGAATGGAACTGTCAGTGTCCCTCGCACACGCACCAATACACCTCTCCCGCCACCCCCTACTTCCTCGGTTCCTTCCACGTCATCCTCAAACAACGATTCTCAGCCGCCCGACTATGCGGGTGGTGTTTGGGCAAGCCGTTTCATCGGCGGTTGGGGCGAATCATTTTATGGCGAAGAGAGCGCTGGAAGAGGTGATAGTGCTGGCCGAATGACAAGTTTCGAAGAAGCTGAAGATGATGGTAGGGGGTGCGTCAGCTGCGGGTGGGGATGGGGCCATGATGGGAGTGCATTCGAGGTGATCAGCGTCAATGTCATTGAAGTATGTTTCATGTTGTTAATATATTCCCCTCTCTAATCCGTCACCTTAGCAAAACGCACATGTTGCCCCAGGTCTCGGGATTCGGAATCGGGCACAGAGGCTAGCAGAGTATGCGCAACGTCGCGCCGACGTTCTTGGTCTCCCCTCGCCCCCTTCACCTCCGCTCCTTGATGTAACAAATGCCCCGAAGAGGCGAAAGCTAAATGTTGATTTTACAGAGACGAAGAAGGCGGGGTTGAGTGAGATGACTACAATAGTTGAGGAGGCAAGGAAAATGCAAGCGATGACGATCTCCTTTGGTGTCCCCGGTCGAGGGAAGAGCAAAACCGGAGTTGGGTATGCATCCTTACCCAGTTGCCTGCTATGCCAATACCGATTCATCTTGGGTGTATATTTGCAGATTTAAATACGACGCGCAGGTAATGCAGAGCGTTCTCTTCCCCCACCTTCACCAAGGGTCGGTTATCGACCCCCCATCACCCAAGCGCCGAAAGATTACCGCGACTCAAGAAAATCAAGCAATCGAAGACGTCGACGTGGATCCTATGGATGAGCTACAGAGGGGTGTCGTGCTCGAATGTTTGCAAGACACATACCTCATCACCCGGAACGTGCACAAAGGCAAAGGGCAGTACACGCTTTCGGTGTTTTACCCACCACACGCGAACGTATCTCAATCTTGTTCTTCGACGCCATCGACGCCACTGGCAAATGCTAGCTCTAAAACGCGAGACATACCCACATCTGTTGCTGAACCCCCTGAAGAACCCAGGACAGCCTCTACTGATGATCAACCCCCGGGTAGTATCCCCAAGGAAAAGGAGACGGCTGCACTGTCGAAACCTCTATCGATGGGTACGAATACCCTACGATCAAAGCTCTCCGAGGACGACTTTTGCTTTGAGAGGGACATGATCGTCATCAAAGGCGCTTCACGCCTCGTGGATGATGAGACAATGGCAATCGATGGCGAAGGTGATGGGGAGGAGAAAGCCCGGAATGACGCACTTGAAATGAGGGTGTTGAGATGGCGATGGTATGTGCAATCATGACATGCGCTTTGGATTCAGGACGGTTCTATTTCGTCTAATAGTAATTAATCATCTATTTGTATCAATTCGAGCATGGAATATTATGCATCTACAGCCTCTAAACGGGCCTCTGAGGAGGATGTATGAAACGGGTGAACTGTCGTCGCTAGGGGCAGTCAGACCATCGAACTTGTAGTAAAATGGGGTTGCGTTTGCCGTAGGAGAGAGGAGTGTGGTGACATGCAACCATTTGGTCAATTTGCGGACATAAACGTCATCCACGTGTGAACTTATGTTGAGGGGAAAAAGAAAGTGCATTTTGATGCTGAGAACATGCTGTCGCATATACGCATAGCCATGGGGTGCCACGCATAATATAGTGGTGCTCCTCTCTCATCAGAGAAAGGATGGAGTGTACATTTATTTCTAGAAGGTCCAATGTCAACCAATGCCAAAATCCATCTACGAGGCTTGAAACCCACCAAAATGATACCATCGAACCTCTGCTTGAACCAAATCATCGTGTCGTCCTTGGTGACACGATGTTGGAACCCAACCCGAGCCCTACGCTCCTTCCTCTTTGCAACGCGCATCCCAGGTCTCCCCATGACAACGTAAAAGTCCATACCAAAGATCCCAATACCCGGGTCATACCGCGCCCCGAGATCAATATGCTCCTGAATGCCGAACCCAAAGTTGCCCGTGTCCGAAAAGTTTTTCCGTCTGAGTTCGTATTCCTTGACTTTGAGACCACGCTCGAGGATTTCTTCCGCTTTCGGCCCACGGATGGTGACGTGGACAGCGATTTTTTCGTTTCGGCGGATGCCAAACGTTCGGACGGTGTACCGGGCTTTGGAGGTGACGGGTGTTTGGCCGGTGAGTTGTTCCAAGACTTTGGAGGCACGGGTCAGGCGATCACCTGATTCGCCGACACAGATGTCTGTTCGAGAGTACGATGAGGGTGTCGAATGCGAGGGTACGCGTGTAGAGTCGAAAGGACGTACTGATGACGAGCTTTTCGATGCGGAGCTCTTTCATTGGGTTGGTTGGGGCAGTCTTTTGCTCGGCCTGCGTCGGACCAGTTAGCGCGCGGGCGAAGCGACGTCTGGAAAGAGAACACTTGCCATCGTCGTCGTCGTCTCAGCGTTATCTTGTCGCTGTCGAGAGAGTATGTAGAAGCTGTTTGTCTATGGTGAGTGTGGCTGAAACTTTAATCTCGTCTATTGTGCAGTCGTTCGGGGTTTTCCGAGTTTCCTCTCCCCCCCCGGATCCCGGTATCCATATTTTATTTTATCTCAAATTACTCGATACTGCGAGCACCTGGATTGGTAGCTAGATTACATAAGTAATACAAGTGTGATCCGTCCACTATTTTGTTCCAGAAAACAGCCTGACACCTTCCCCGTCAGCAACACCGATGATCTGAGCCCGTCCCGAGCGCGTGAGTACATTGATCGCTCTACGCAAAAGTGGTAATGGTAATCCCGAGAGGGGAGACGGGATGGGTGGGTCTGTTATTTCGTAGAACGTCAATATCGTGTTTAACTGCCCTGATGCTGTCGCCTTTTGACAAGAGATGTGTCAGCGTGATAGGAAGAAAACGAAGGGGTGAGCATCACCCATGCGTGCAGGGCTTCAGCCCACTCCTCGGGTTGTCTCCAGAGCAATAATACGGAACGAGTTTGCTTTGTGGGTTCATAGACGGCCAGGTTCTTTGACACGAGTACGATAATTAGCGAGGAGAGATAGGAAGGGAGCACACGACCTAGGATAACGGGTCGACTCGTATGGGCGTCAACGATTGCGAGTAACTCACGATTGATTCGCTCGTTGCGTAGTATCTCGTCCCAATCGTTCCCGGGCCCTTCCGCGTCCTCGACTCGAAGTATGAAGAGTCGACGATGTCGTGCGTATGAAAGAATCAATCGGGTCCAGTGATCGGCGAAGAGGCTCTGGGTACTGGGAGTCGGCTGTTCTCTGACGCAGCATTCATTCCAGCTGTTCGACTATGAAAACAAGTGCAATCTCACGTGAAGAAGGGAGGTGCGGCATGGATAGAGGGTAGGAGGAAACCTGTTTTGTATGTCAGTGGAACTAGCAATATTCTGAAGGATTTTTCATGTACCTGATGGTGTGGTGTGGGGAGTGAGATCCATTGCATAGGGACGTCGTCAACCCTGGCCTACGAACTAACAAGTAATTCCCAGGTGTCTATTACTACACACACAATCGTACACATAACTGAGTAATACATCTTCAACACACGATACAGAGTTCAATTCTTCGAGTTGAGTTTTTGTCTAGACCCAAGGGTAACAGTTCCTTTGATATGGCCTTGCCTGTCAACGGCCAATGGGCCTCCAGCCACCGGCATCTTCACCCTGACAATCTTGCTTCCACCGGCCCGCTTGCTTCCGTGCGTGCGCTTCCCAGTAATCCCAGATGATGGTCCACAAGAGGCTTCCAGCCCGAAATTCCAATCAGAAAGAAATCGAAGGGGTGGAACTAGTGCTTCCTGGGAATATAATGAACATCGCATGCATCACTGACACATTGTCTGCCCAGCTTACTCTTTGGTCTCCCCTGGCATCGTAATCACCCGGTTGAACGTCTTCTTCGTTCTCCTTCTCGAACTCTGAGTCCTCGTCACCTAGGCCAGTGAGCTGGTCACCCTTCACTTTGCAAGCTTCATCCAACCACCTAAAGTCAGGTCCATCTTGACGTAGCATATCAGGGGCATTTGCATCGACGACCATCAACGAATCATCCTCCTTCCCGCGCAGTGGGTGGTAGTTGGTGTTTTCAACTGCCTTTCTTTTCTTCTTCTCGAGATTG
>JBBPUH010000056.1:0-36266 GCA_038094555.1 Boletus aff. phaeocephalus
CACCTGGCAAAATTGTACATGTGGTTCACAATGCCTACCAATATAAACTGTTTATGATGCTTGTGGTTATTAATCAGTTGGTAAGGGTTTACAAGGGGCTTATCAGAAAATTTGGAAACTCGTGATGAACGTACCATAAAGCCTGCCCTTACTTTCCACAATATCCGAATGTTGTTTCCTCACGTCGTTGGGTGCCACTCCGAGGAGAGGAAGGTAAAAATGCTGTTATGCGGAAACTTCTTGAACTTTCATCTGCAATTCATAGCAGCCGTATCACGGGGCAAATGTGACCTCGATGGAAGCGGCACTGTTTGGAGCGTCGCAGAAATCAAACATGTACAATCCGAAAAGCAGTAGTTCACACTCTGCTCGTCGCACAGCTCGTGTTTGCTTATCTGCGAGGAAGCTGATTTTGCGTAGTGATCGTCCTCTCGATGGAGGTGTGAGCTTGCCGATGCAGCTGTGATATGCACCGAATGAACAGTGTCTCGACGTCTTGTTCACCAATGCAAGGTCGGTCAAATTAGGACTTTCAAGTTAAACGAGTGAACAGCGATCGTAACACCGATAATCACTGGGGTGGTCCTCCAGGAAGCACTCCCATCTACGGAATCCATTAGTTTGCTTGAGAACTTGATCAGTTATAGATTCGGATTCGACCGGCCAGTCACTAACTTTGACTCTGTCGGGCTATTGGGAAAGTAGCAAGGACCCTGTTTTTCTTCTCGTAACAACCATAAGTGTGTCGTTTGATTGACATGAAAAGTTACACTATATACTACATACAGATAAATGATCTGCTTTTGATAAGTGTCATCTGCTTAGTCGAGAAGCGTGAATCATTTCATACAAAACCAACACCAACGAAACCTTCCAAGAAACAATCAGAAGACAGAGACGTGTCCGCATGCAACCCGTTTACCCACCACCCCCATTCTTAGCAACTTTGTGCTCTGTACTGGGATACCTTCGTGGATGTTCCCTGCGATAGTTCCTGTTCCCCGTTGTCAGTGACAGGGACGCTTGGTGATTTATGATGACCGTGAAGTGGGTATTCAGAGCCTTCACTGCCAATAAGTAATCCGCCCGACGTGGCCCGATGATCTCTCATATCCAGCACAAGGCGGGGATAGATCATGTATGAGATAGAGTTGAGGTAGAATGCAACGAACAGCAAAAACGCCATCTACAAAGAGGTTGATATCTGTGTTTTCCATGAAACTCAATGTAGACAATAAGACTCACTGGAGGCGATGGGGCTAGGGATACTGCAGAGAAGATTTCACCACCAAAATTCCTATTGGGTTGACATGAGCCATTCAACACAGATCATAGTCAGAGGATCTCACATACAAGACAAAGTAAAGCACACTGTGTTCCAATAGTAACACCATGTACTTGTTGATTTTCTGTCTCCCCATCATCTTCCGTGTAGCAATGGATTGCATAACAAAGCGATAAATTGCCAGAGCCAGTAACAGGACATCAAACAATGCCCTTGGAATCCCATCGTAAGCAGGGCCAAGTAAGCCACGAAGAGGTATGTTATCACAGACAGTTCCATCAGTTGCAGGATCTGGCAGAGTAACTGACAAGACAAAAAAGTCAGTACAAGATTAGTGTGTTAGGGATACGCACAATAAATATAGCTATGGGGGCCATTCCAATATGCATTGAAGACAATTGTATTGACTGTGACCATGGCATACAGAAAGAATAGGACCTCCCGTGCCCTTTTCGGCTGGCTACCGGTGAACATAACAGAGACACGAAAAATCATGATCACTATATGTGGCTCATGACATCAGAACTCAAAGCAATTAGGAGTTACAAACCATCCGCCAGAATAACATAGATCAACTTTCCCCATTTGATGATCTGTAGGATAACGACACCTACAAAGAACTATTAAATCATATATCATAATGTCATGTTGTGCAACAAACATCTGTTGGTTCGCAGAATCAGATACCATCATGAGTCAGTCATGTGGCTAGTTGTCTGACAATGATACTCACTCCTGGACAGAACTCAGTCAGAGTTTGTTATAAAGGAAGGAACCCACCATATAAGACTCATAGAATAGGCCTTCACCCGACCCTATCAGTGGCAGCTCATGATCAGTATTCGACTCAGAAACCAGAATGTAGGTAGGATAACTTACATAATCCTGAAACACTACTCTTCCATGAGTAGTCTGCAAAGCCATCTATATAAACACCGTGACATACACTGCAAGTGCAAGCCCAAAGTAGCGTATCTGGATTGACAATGAGTCAGTGAATTCAAGTGATACTTCATGTTCTTTACACTTATGAAGAGCGTAGACATCATTGACCAAGGCCGCATCTAAACCCAGTTGGCATAGATCCATTCAAGGAAAGAAATTTGCCCCATACCCATATAAGCTCCACCTAGACTCGTGTTAAAAGAGAGCCAGTAACTCAATCTACTGCACATACCTCACGCGGAAAGCTAATAACTGAGAAGACATGTTAGGGACCGCAGAAGACTGAAGTCAACATACATACTGTAATCATAACAAACTACTGAGGTAGCAGCAACTGCAAAGACGGTGATCAGTGGGGTCACAACTGCTTGAGAAGGATTTTGGCCCAATTGCGGATCCACACTCACCACCCAAGTACTGGAACGACTGAAGGAATTCATACACAGCCGAATCGGAAGACATAGCGCCACTCAAAGTGTGGGGAGGTTAGGTACGTCTGATTATTGAATGGTCTGAATTATAACCATGAAAACCTCGAGCACCCTGGTGACACTCTTTTCCAAATCGTCCCAGAAAGTCATGCAGTCTATTCTCGTTTGCTCCACCTCCTACAGGTGGCTGATCAAAAGATATCAAGTCAACAACCACATGATAAGTGACTGAGATAGAGAGAATGTTTACCGGATCTTAACGGCTTTCCCACAGTGCGACAATCTTGGATTACCGTAAACACGGACCTTCACAGGTTCCCATGATAACACGTTTAGAACATAGTTGATGGCTGCTGGGAGTATGGATGAGTGCAAAGAACCTATTCGAGAATATGCGCCACTTATGTGCACAATCCCGGCAATTTGAGGACGCGCAATCCCAATGCATGCGGCCACAAGGGTGCCTCGAAAACAAGTAACATGACCACTGATAAGGCTGTAGTCAATTTCGTAGCTGTGGTACTTAACTTGAATCAGTGTATGTTACCATTTTTGCCGAGCGGAAATTGTATGAAAATAGTACTTATCAACTTGACTCCATATATAATTATTTAATTAGGCTGTGTATAACGCGTGTGGACTCATCTGATTTGTACGTGTCAGCTGACATAATGCCAGCCGCTCTAAAGTTAGGGTTCGCTTTTCAAATCTTCTCCCAACAACAGCATCTCATTTCAATCATGGTACGTCGCGAATACTGGTTTTTTCGTGTACCATCTTATTTACTTACACAGGGTGGTGGAACCCGTTACCCATACCCGAAACACGTGTGGTCGCCGGCAGGTGCGTTGGAATGTTACTACCCGTCCTTGCGGGCATTAGTGACGCTAGCTGACAGGTGGATGGTGGACCCGTCCTGCAAATTGGGCGAGCAACACAGCAATTACAATGACTGGCATCCTTGCCATTGCATATGGCGTATGGTCTGTCAGCGCAGAGCGGGAGGCGAGAAAGAGTTTTTCTGTGTTGTCGCTTCCCATACTCACGGTTACATGCGGACAGACCCGGCACATTCTCCCTGATCGTCCAATACCATCGATGCTGGTACGAAAATCTGTTGCATTCTCTTCTCAAAGGCTTATTGGGAGTTAGTGGGCGAAGCAATTTAGACAGCGAAGCGAGGAGCAGGCGTAGTTGAGCTACATCCTTGCTTCCCTGTTGTATCAATGTCTCCTCTAACCAATTCTACCATCCACTATTTGACCAAGCGCTGCTGTGTTTTCTACGTCGTAACTGGACTCTAAACGCTTAGCAAGAGCTAACTGAAACACTGAAGCCTGCTGTCCAAACATACCAGGGATGATAAAAGCTTAGATGGATCTAGCTTTCTCTTACACGGATACTCGGTCTTTCTGAGAAGACGATCTTCAAGTAAAAATAAGTAGTCAAGTGAATGATAGGTGTCGGGGGGGACAACTTTTGAAATGTATGGGTAGTTATGTCATGCTTAAACCTTTGATTGTACAACTGACTTGCGTGATATTGGGGCGAGAACCTGGTTAGGGTGCAGTTCCCTGCACCCTAACACCTTATTTTACCCACGAGCAGCGTGATCCAAACACCAACACCGGTAATTTGGAACATCCCTCCGTCCTTGTATTCATGAAGCTTGCCGGACCTTGAGGTACGGGAACGTCTAGTCTCTCCGCCTTTCTCTTTGGATATCACAGTTACATTAATTGTACTGTCAATCGCTCATGGAAATACAAATGATACCACTAGGTCTCGGTTTCGGACGTACCTCATGGGCGAGCTGCGCAATGATCACCGATTTGTGAGACTGTCGGTGTGGACTTGAGTGGATGAGACCAGAAATGAATTCGTTAACACAAATCTACAATTCATGGTGGAATTTTTGATCAGACTGGTACTTCAATATCACCATACAAGGTGACTTCCATACGGCGATTGTCCCGTGAACAGTCAAGATTTCAGGTTCCTCAATGAAGAGAGGGTGGCTGATGACCATAGCTTGGCCCCCTCCCCTCCTCCTAATGGTTCAGGAATAAACGTTGCGCCGCGGGGTGTGAACGTTTATGGTGTACCATAAGGGAATGTTATAATGCACGTGACAGGTATGACATACTTGTTGCATTCTGACCCCAGATCTCAAGCGGATCGAGTCCTTGATTTGATCTAATCGATCAAGCGGTTCCATACATCAACAGAAAAATAGCCATGTGTAAGCACGCTGGCTTACCTGATTCCGGATAATCAGTATATATACCGTCCGAGATACTGAGTGGTAATCACTAAGTATCACTGCCTTTTGGTGTAGCGGTTAAGCGGTGGATGGTCTGACCCTTACACCATGATATTGATACAGTGGTACATGCCGAGGAAAAAAGTAATACCATGCACGGCCCTGGACTATGTTTGGCTTCCAGCCGTCGGCCAAGAATATTGATCCTGTGACCACCACTGATTTGGTCGTCTGACTCATGATACTCCGACGGGGAATGTAGTGTGCGAGAGATATGACTGCCTAAGTCCCGACTGATGCGTCGCAAGTAAACGGAGAAGGGAACAACGTCGCTGGCGTGATCAAATATGCAATGTAAATTAATTTCGTGCTGCAGTCTCAATCCTTTTACAGCGCTTTACAAACCGATGCGGAAAACGCATCCAGGTAATTGATCGGCTTGAGGTAGGGCCCCGAACTCATCTCAGTGGGCAATTCACCATTCTGGCTGTCACGCTCGTTCCTCAACCCTCACCGGCATGTAGACAGTAAGAGATACTGATGAACATAAACGCGATATGACCCTTCTATTCCATAACCAAAGCAAATAAGTGGTACAACGTGCCTGGCTTCAAAGGACTGATCTAGTGGAAGCCTTTCCTGGCATGAACAAAATGACAACAAACACATTCCCCCGGAATCTCTTTACACCTCACCATCATTCTCGAGACCATTCATGAGCCCAGAATAGTTGTTCAAACGCTGGAACCCGGAATCATTGCTACCAACATAAAGCCCACTCGGTGCAGCCCGAAAACTCTTTAAATCACGTAAGGGGCGGAATTCATGTACAGGGTGGCAGGTAGCAAATACAGCACTTACAAGAGTCAATGTTTTTTCAGGTAAAAGAGTCAAGGTAACACATGATGTATGGGTCCATTCACCGGAGGCGAGGAGAACAATGCCCCAGCTGCGAGCATCCCGAATCCCAAGTTACTGGGCGAAGTTAACATGAGTTTCAGTTGGTCATGAAGGGAGGTTACCGCGCACGAGGAAAAGTGGATTACATTTTTTGTAAATCACTTACGTCTGAGTAGATTTCAGAAACGTTCACTTATCGAGGGCGTCCGCCACATAGTCTCACGGATAGCGGGGGATAACGGAGTACGGATAATCCATCCAAGGAAACGTTTGTACAGGGTATCAATTTCAGCCGAAAATGTTTCCACGAACTGGACCGAGGTGAACGCATACAAGAATCCGAGGATGAACGGTAACCATGGGCGCACTGCCTCAACATCTCCGCCAACTCGGAGTTCCACCTCGGGTGGCCTTGGTCCTGGCCAATTCTGGCCGTCGTGTCTCACGGACGAGTCAGGACGCAAGTATAGACACGATCCTTGGGCAGTGCCGTGGCTCCAGGTGTATCAGACCCCCATCAACATACGAAGGTTTGGTTTATCCATATCTTCAACGAAATCCCCTCGGCCTATATCCGACGTGCACCTATAAACCGAGAGCATCAATGCGTCAAGTTGTGGGTACCTCCCCATTTATATGACAATCCGGCGTTTCGGATGGCACCAATGGACGAAGCATGTTCTGCAGAGCTGGTTCAAATTGGTGAGAAAATCAAGTTGCACAAACAATTGCAAACTCACATATCTCATATGAATCGCTTTCACCACTCTGAGAGACATACGGCAATCGTTGGCACCGCCTGGCCGTGTATCGTCGGAACTAGAATGCGACGTCCCCATTTGTTATATTCATCCCTCGTTTGGACGTGCGCACAGAAGACAACAGTCTCTGCTGTGCGTCCTTCCCTGGATAAGTTTACTCTCCTTCGGTGGCACAATGGCCCTCTTTCGACTCGCAGAACATTTCAACGGAACATAACTTATTGACCCTCTCGACGAACCTTTTCCTAGGATGGCTCCCTCAGGAGCTGTATCCTTGCTAATCGTGAAATCAACACAAAATTCGACGGAAACTCTGGTCCAACTGGCATTGGTCGGAGCGGTCTCGAGATCGGCTATACTAGCCCCTTCTCATTCATCTTATGACCCTCTACACGATACGGCTTTCGGTGATGGTCATTGTATCAACAGTGACCACTATACGGACACCAATGGGATCTCCAGTCCGGTCTGCAAGCGGCTGTGTCCTTACTTCCTGTCTCTGAATTGGCTCAGGCTCTTTCTATAGTCTCCCTGTCCTATAACACCCATCTCTCGGAGATGACATTCGCGTCAACGGACACTCAAATCTTATCATCATCTTGATTGTCGTGGATCCTTTCTTCTCAACCTTGATGTTATCAATATTGTGTAAAAGTATTGGAAAATCGATTGAGCAGGGATACCTGGACTTGCCACTGATATAGATTTTCCGGAGAAGCAGGATCCACCTTCGCTTTACGCTCATGCGCGTGCACCCGTTGCTGACCGAAATGAACGAGGATCGCTTGATATTGGAGCTGGGACTGCTGTTCTACGTACTAGTACAAGCTATCATGGACATTCCGGGTGATAAGATCTGCCCAAGTACTCCGGGTAGAACAGTATACAGTAGAGAAGACCATAGAGATGTTTTCTAAACACGAATATTGGGTAACCATCGACGCAAGTACGTCCGGTAGTACGTCGGGAGAAAATCGGATCACGGCCATAATAGGTAACGCATGGCATCGCTCCGGCGGCTATTGAAAATCACGGATCCATGGCATCATGATACATTGGAACTTCAAACAGCCCTCATATCGGCACGATTACGGCGTTATGTGCAACATTTCAAGTTGCTCCCATGCGCTGCAGGCAGATCCAAAGCAGCTGTGCGATTCTCCCCAGTGGCCGAATCAGTCCACGGAACGTGTCATCTATAAACATACCGGTATAAAACCTGGCTGAACAGGTGGTCTGAACAAGCAGCCTCACTCTTTTTCAGATGATCTCAATCCATTCTTTTGCTTTACCACTCTTCCACGTGCTCGCTCTTCTTTCCTGTTTGCCCACATGCAAGTCAGCGGGTGCACCGATGGTTACCCTAGATTATGGTACATTCCAGGGATTTAATTCCGTTGGGAATACCGAGTCTTTCCTCGGAATGCCATTTGCACAACCACCGTGAGTTCATGGGACCTCAACCCATCTACGCGCCTAATTGGATTTTAGTGTAGGGGAGCTTCGCTTCAACAACCCAGTGCCACCGCAGCAATTTCTTGGAGTCAGAAATGCGACCTGGTTTGGGAATGCTTGCCCTCAGCAACTGAACCCGAAAACGTTTACCGACTACCCCGAACTCGGCAGTGCAACTCAGTACGTCGCAGAGCTGGTACCTACAGCCTTAGTAGCCAATGCCTCAGAAGACTGTATGTTTTCTCGCATACGGCATGTCGTTCGCTCAAACGAGACGCGTACTAGGTTTATATCTCAACGTTGTGAGACCCGCAGGCGTCTCCGCGGGGGCCAATCTTCCTGTCGTCGTTGTAAGTTGGTTGTTTGTTGATTTTTTGAGGACAATATCATCTCATAGGGCCTTGTCCGAATGTAGTGGATATATGGCGGTGAATATGCTCCAAACTCCTCCATTGTTTAGCTCTCACTCAGAATAGGTGCCTTCGAAACCGGAGATGCGTCGGCGTACAACGGCACTCAGATCGTCTCACGCTCAATGGAGTTGAAGACACCCGTCATCTGCGTGTCCTTCAACTACCGACTGAATGGCATGCTCTCATCTGATCAACTTAAAGTATGGATGACTGACGTCAACAGCATTTGGATTTCTAGGCGGCAAGGAAGTGCAGGCAGCTGGGCTGAGCAATTTTGGGCTTCATGATCGTAGGCCTCCGTCTTTTTTCTATGTGAGTTATTGAAGTGGCCATGCAGAACGTTTTGCTCTCCAATGGGTCCAAAAATACATTTATTTGTTCGGAGGAAATCCATACCAAGTGATTGTGTGAGTGGTGTGGTTAACTAACTTTTAGTGGAGTTGAAGTGCTATGCATCTAGATCGGGACAAAGCGCGGGTGCAATGTCTGTCCTGTTGCAGATGGTTGCATACGATGGTCAGTCACACGGACTGTTCCAAGGAGCTGTCATGGTATAATTCGTTACATACCCTATTCTTGACCATCGTGTTAACGGGTTGCTCAGCTGTCTGGTTCTGTGACCCCGGGTTTTGATATCACCTTTCCTCGCGCTCAAAGCAACTACGACTTCCTCGTGGCACAAACAAACTGCACTACTGCGAGTGACACATTGGGCTGCCTTCGTCAAGCTCCATACGAATCGATATACAACGCGGTCCTGCAGATTCCTTCTCTCTTCTCTTACCAGGCGTGTAACGTTTCTTGGGGCCCGCTTGTCGACGGCGTCTTCTTAAAACAGTCGAGTAGGCGATCATTGAGTCAGGGAAAATATATGCAGGTGAGGGTCGTTGAATTTTATCGTTCATGATGTCTGAAACCCTTGGTAGGTACCTGCGATTCTTGGGAATGTTGACGACGAGGGAACGTGAGTTACCACGAAACACTGTGACCCACATTCAAACGCTCTTTCCCTGATTCATCCCTCCCCTTTCAGACTCTTCTCACTAACCAACCTCAATGTGACGTGAGCATAACTCCAGGTTTCGAAGCGCAATTAATTGATAGTAGCAAACAGCTCGGATACCGAGTTCATGGAGTACTTACGGTCGAAGTATGTTGATGTCAATTGTGTCTCCACGCCGCTTACAAACGACTTTAACTATAGCTTCCTTGTTGATTACTCTCAGGAAGAAGTTCAAAAAGTCGGAATGGCCTACCATGAGGACCCCACGTTGGCGAGTATCAAGTTCCACGTTGTTCTACAACACAATGATTACTTGCGTCTTCCGACAGGGATCTCCATACGATGTCGGCGCGAATGATACTCTAACGTGCGTTATTCGTGCAGCGCGTCCAGTGACCCATTTTTCACGTGTACTAGGCCAGAATATAAGCGCATTGCTTCGTTCCAGGGTGATTTTTACTTCCAGGAGCCACGGCGTTACACGCTACACTATCTATCCCGTACACAGGATGTTTGGAGCTATCGTAAGTTTGGTTTGGGTCCATTCGCTGACCAGTACCGACTGAATGATTCTTCAATACAAGTCTGGAAGAGAAACAAAAGTATTCCGACTTTAGGTTCCTTCCATGGAAGTGACCTCCGGGAATTTTATGACAACACGGGAAATACCGACTGGGTGGGCACTGATGCACTTGGTAGGTCACTTGTCTGGATCTACTGGCCTCAGGCTAACATCTCCATTTCCAGTCAACTTCGCACATACGCTCAATCCAAACGCACCCTCTGACAGCCGTCCTCTTGATGCGGCTCCGTCCCTGTTGACCAACAATTATTGGCCGCAATACCATCGTCACAATCCCCAGCTTCTGACGTTTGAGGATCCGAACGTGCTCACCCTTTCAAACGACACATACAGGGCAAAACAATTCAAGGTTTTAGGCCAGGTACAGAATCTGATGGGATTGTAATCTCGAGACAACGTCGCCAAGTCACAATGGGCCACCAAAAGGTCAATGTTAAATCCTTTGCTATCACTACAGGTCGTTATCGTCATCTTGCAAATAATGATACAGCCGAACACTGTCTGTTTCGAGTGGGTACCGTCTTGCGGAAGATGAATAATACTGAGGTGATTCAAGTCGTTGGACGCGATCTGATCTCCGTCCATCCTGAATAGAAGGAGTTGGACGATACTGCCTTGGAGCGAGCCGGATAGCAACGTCATGCGATCCATGAGATCCGAAATTTTGAACGGGTGGCGGACTCTGACCCGGTAGCAAGACGGAGCAAGTTACCAAGGTCACACATCAGCCTCTCACCAGCCACCATGTTTCATCCTTGCGACACAGAGATGTAAATCGAGCGGTTTGAATTGGACCGTGCCAAGCATCCATACCCCTAGACATCCAAGGTTGCGCGTAAGGATCATGACTCATGCCATCTGTGCCAAGCACCCACCTCACCAGTAGTGAGAATAACGAGATGCAGTTACGTGTGTTTCCCTCAATTATCGATTGAATGGTCAATGGTCTGAAAGAACGATGTCGGGAAAGGCAATTCGCAAATGAGACCATGACTACATACTCGTGTGGGTCGAGAGCATTTTCGTTGATTCGGAGGGAGGTGATTCTGAGCGTGCCGTCAGGATACAATACGTAAGCAAACACGGTGACTGACCACATACACGAAAACATGGCTCGACTCGGGCTGTGCGGCCCGAGCCTTCCTCGGCGGTAATAGGAAATGACAGACGGAGTATTTTCTCGAGAAGGAAAGCTGATACGGTCTGGATCATGTGTGTGTAAATTATGTACATGGACGTTTGGCAGGGGCCCGGCAGAACGGACAATAAGACAGAGATGGCTTTGTGCTGCAGTTGACCATTCCTGATTAGATCAGAAATTCACCTCATGAAAGTCTACGTACTATGCTTGAATGTATCCCTGGAGATACAGCGGTCTGGAAGTAAAAATGTACTCCAACGTAAGTACGAAGATTGGTTACAACGACCGCTCAACGCGCATGAGAATGGGGTCGCCGTTGTCCTTACGACAAGTGGTCACTCGATTCGGTGAATTGTTGAATCGCCGGAGGACTCGGAACTTTCTGTCTCTAGTGACCGTTTATACAGTGCTTGTTCTCTGTCTCTCTGTCGTCGCTCGCATCCGATTCTCGATATCCCAGCGTTGTGCCACGGTGGAGAGTATAGGATTGGAAGTACTGGAGTCAGGCTGCTACCAAGCGCAACGAGAACCGGAACTTTTGGAGATTTGCCGGGAGCTAACGTGAGCTCAGGGTAGGATCCTTTTCGGTAGCCGGCACCACTTGGGTGCAACCGACCTCCATCACCTCCACTACGCGCCAGTTTTCTCAGCCCCTTCTTATCCTCCTACCGTTGTCCTGATCTCGACGTCTCCCATCGCTGACAAGGGCGGGCTATTCTGGCCCCCCCTACACACATGTCAGACACCCCACCCGAGTCTGCACCCCAAATATTCGCAGAAGGAGCATGGCTCGCCGGCGCACTCATCACTGGAGCGGGCTATGGTATCGTTATAGCCCTCTTCTGGCTCTGCTTTCGTGCCCTCTGGCATCAACTCAAACACAGAAGCTCAAGTCGTAGACGAAACATATTTTTTCTCTTTTACGTCTGTGTCCTGTTTGTGGTTGGGTCTCTCTTACTTGGGTCCAATTCCCTCTTCACGCAGTATGCGTTCATAAACTATCGAGGGTACCCTGGAGGTCCAGGCGCGTATGAGCAACAAATGTGGTCGATTGGCGCGGATGAGGTCGGGAACGTTTCTTATGTGCTTGGGAATTGGCTTGCCGACTCCATGCTGGTACGGCTCTCGGTCAACAGTGCATTTACGTGCTGACATATTTTGATATCGCGACGGTGGCGATGGGTCAGGTTTGGCGATGTATCATCATCTATAAGAACTTCGGGGCTCTCTCGGGGCGCATCGTTCTCGCTCTTACGTGTCTCACTCAACTCGCATCTTACGGTGAGGGCCATCGCTCGTCCAACTCACTTGGAAGGTCTCTGACCTTGAATGTCATGCTCTTGCTGTCTCGAACAGTCCTGGGCACATTTTTCCTCTTACAGCTTTCCTCTCCGCAATCCTCACCTTACAGCTATGCTGGTAGTTCGATCAATTGGACCATTCCCTACCTTTGTGTCTCACTTACCATCAATATCGCCTTGACGACCCTCATTACCATCCGATTACTACTATACCGCCGCACCATGGTCCAACTGCTCGGACCAGGTCATGCCACCGAGTGTACGACGGTTGTTGCAATGCTCGTCGAATCCGCAGCCGTCTACACCACATTCGTCCTCTTGTTTTTCATCCCGTTTTTGATGCAAAACCCCATCTCCTACACATTCGTACAAGTTGCGGGAGAAGCTCAGGTGAGTCGCTCAATCACCTCCCACCCATGTGGCGGTGGGTGGGGTTTCCACTGTATATGCCTCATTCTCATATTACTTTGGGTGTACTAGTTAATTGCCCCGCTTTTGATTATTTATAGAGAAGCCCAAGGCAAGGGCTGGATTAGCAGTGCGTCTTCAGTGGGTTCCACCACTGCCAACGGCGACTGCGATATTCACATCGGACGGTTTTCCGATATTGAATTTGCGTCGGACGCGTCATATTCGCAGGCGCCTGGCGTGCGCACGATAGGTGTCTCATCCAAACCAAACTCGTCCCTGTCTTTCGAGGGGCGTGCAGATGAGTTAAGAAGATGCCGGCGTGAAGAGATCGAGCTGGAGGAGTTGTGAGGTGGCATGCATCGTTTCTGTTGTCACGCTTTCTCTTGTCTTTCTTTGCTCTATTTATGACGCTGTTACTGCGGATCTATGAGAGCCTTCTTCTACTTGCTTTATTCTTTGATCTTCTTGTCTTGTATACATGCCACATTTTCTACGTAGCTGTATACCCTCGACAATTCGCACATTAGACAGCACAACATGTCAATATCTTCAATGTATCCTCTATGTTCCTCAGAGATGAAGTTCAATCACCCTCGCAACCCATTCATCGTCCGTTGAACTGACGTGAACCGACTTAAAATTCTCACGTAAAAACCAACAGTTATCATACTGCAGTTTCTTTCATATCTACACGGAGTTCGGCGTGCAGTCTTGGTCCAACCTCAAGCCAAGCGGGTCTATATGGTTGACACCATGTCTTCGATGGGTCCAATCATTCACGGATGGGAAGCGGACTCCCAGGATAGCGGGTGACGGGGATAGTACCTCGACCGATCTCGATTGCAACGTACACATGGCAGATCAGATTCAGATTCACGGGCAGTTGACTCGGAGTCATGAGGAACGAATCTTCTCCTCAGCAAACTCTCAATCGCCGCTTCCCTTCCACGATGTCAAACCTGACGCGCACCACCTCCCGCCATGGCCCCAAGTCGTATCGCCTTTGAACCATCTAACTCCGCCTCAAAAGCTAGATTCTCCCCAGAGTCGTCGTCAGCGGACAACATCTCAGAGGTGGTTACATCTCGAGCGAACGCCGGAATCGGTTGCGACCCCCTGCCGAACGCTGAGTCGGGCCCATGCTTGCTGTTACCAACAAAGCCTGAGTCGTATATTTCTCTCAAGTCGAGGATGAAACGAGGGACGAGTGGGCAGAGTGACACGGCATTCAACATGCTCAGGGTAATCAGCGATATGCTGTTCCATTGCGGCCCTTGCTCTAACACCGCAGAGATATTGAAGACGACATTCCTAGTCAAGATAAATAACCAATGCAGTTAATTTGCATATCGGTGCCAAGGGAGTCAATTATAAGGAAAGCTTACATAGCAAAATAAAAAATTCCGTCTCGAGCGAGAATCCCCATGATCTCGTTGATTTCCCACTGCTTCGTTGCCCTATAATATATGACCGACTCCCTCAAGGTTTGTACGATAGCGAGGACGAACAGCACGACGCTGAAAGCGAATCTAGGGATAACGAAATACAAGAACGTTTTGATCGATGCGCTATTTGCGTAATTGCAATATGCGAGATCGAGGACTTGGGCAACCGTTACTTGAGAAAAGAATATGGTTCATTCAGTAATACCCTAATGTTATAATGAGGTTTAGGACGTACCTGAGAAATAAGTTTTAGGATTATTGAAGATTCCAGTGAAAACAAGGGCGGAAATTATTTGCGGAATATATAGGAGTAAGAGGATAGTGAGAATTTTCTTGGATCGATCCCACATTGTATACACACGTAGAATCATAATCACTGTAATTAAATGTATCAAACAGTGGGGTAACCCTTCGGGGGTGTGACTCACGATCGGCAGCCCCAATGAATATCGGGAATGACCAGCTGCATACCAGAAAAATCACCGTACCTTGGGACATGAGCCTCACTTCAAATACTGAGCATGGTTACAAACAGGGGCGCTTACACCTATGTGATGGTTGTCAGCAGGGACTAGACATGCGATTCGTACACGTACGTCTAGGGTATAATCCTCAGGAGGGTATAATTTAAGACAGGAAGATACTCACGGTGACAGGTCCAGGTACAAAGGTACTACCAGCTGCGGGTATACTGAATCAGCTCGTTCAACCTCGATTTTCGACTCCGAGCATACCGAGTCCATCGATACTTGCAACGGGTCCAGAATCAACACCGCTGATTAAAATATATCATGATCGGCGTAGACTCACAAACCCCAATATAGACCAATATAACGGATCTATCAGAGGAGTAAACTAAATGATGTAAGTGACCCCGAAGATTGTCACGCACGAGAGCATACATCGCTGTGATCGAGGACCATGGTCTGCACTGTATTAGCGTCAGGCACGGGTGGTTCTCTGATAATGCATCTCGCTGACCCAGATATATTCAACCTTTATTGATCATAAGGAAGCGACAGGTAGAGAGACAGGAAAACCAGACGATACCTCTCTGGAGAAGTTGAGGACTGCAGATGGTGTTGCAAGATCAATTTGTCCCGCAGAAGAAGACCACTCACTATAATCATATACGATAGCGGTGACTATCACGACTACGCAGTCTGTAAGAACGAGTCATAGTTAGAGCCGTGAATGAACGCACGGGAGACGCAATTATCTAGTCGAATGGATTCCAGGGTAGATAGCAAATCGGATTCGGAGGGCATATCTATTCTGGCCGTAGTAGTAAGTGCAGAGTTCTCCCAGGGAATGTGCTGACAGATGGGGCATTGAAAAAAGATATATGAATGAAACAATGCCGTTTTTTTAGGAGAAATAATGTTTTGCTGGCGAATGGACTTATGGCACGGAGATATCGAAGATGGTGTTTGACAGAGTAACCTTTACGCTCTCCGACGCTTTCAATGACATCCTGATGGGGAACGAGGACTTCAACGCGGCATAGCCTGGTGGCCGTTCTGAATGCTAGCGGGGTCTTCGGCACGCTTCTGGTCCGGGTAAATGATATTTTGGACAGGTGACAGTTTGCATAGCGACTGTCTGAGCCCCAAGTCATACAGCTGTGCTGACACACCATTCCAGGAAGTGCCTGTATGGATTTGTAACCTCCGGTGAGTATTTGTTGCATCGCTTATAACCGAGGCGATGTACAATGGCAGTGAAAATTTCAGGTGACCCTGAGCATGAGGACCAATAATCATCAGGTGCGTAGGCTGAAAGGTTGCGGTATGAGAACATTCAACGTCTGAAACGTGCAGCAGCATGCGATGTACACCGATCGAGTTGGAGCATAGGTGAGAAGCGATGCAGTCAGTGTAAGTAACTCGGCCCTAATTTTAAGATTGCGCACGATCCGCCACGACACGCGCACACGCAAAACTTAATGCGCTGTATCTCAACGCAAGAGATCGTGAGCCAGAGCGATCGTCGGGTGCTATGGCCCCAGGCCCGATAGCCCAAGCAGGGTCATGCCAAGTTTCAAACAAGGTGGAGCTGCGACGCCGGGTGTCACATGAGACGTGTCAGCTGACACGTCCGATTTGGCCTCGTTCTGGATGCGGACAGAGCGGGCGATGCCGGGTAGGGATGAAGCCATTCCCAGCCAAATATCAAAGCTATGGTCTTAGCTCGTCTATCTTTCAGATTTGAACCAGGTCGAGCCACCCATTGTATGCGAATATGCGACCTACTTAACTTCGAGTGCACAAGTTAACTCTTCTTGGAGCACAGCAGTAGGATAGGATGAGCAAACTGACCTGAAACTACATCGTTATTTATCAATATCAGTCCTGCTCTTCGGGATGCTAATTAGTAAATTGGTTTTTGCTCCAGACTGCTCCAGACTGCTCCAGACCACTCGGGACCTTCGGCTATCTCGACATTCGAAATCTGCGGAAGAAACCACGAACAACCGTGAATGCCAGTCAGGTCTTGCCCACGTTCAAGGACGGAGTATAAGTACCTTGCACCTGTTCACTACATCAGCAACTACATACACACTGGACACGTAGATCTCACGGAACCACTGGTTCTTTGTCATGGACTAGCAAAGTAAAGGTATCTGTGTCGGCGATGTCAATTTGAAGTGTGTGAAATCAGTGTGGGCTGACATAGCAGGAGACAATATACTGAGATGAGATTTGTCGCGCAGTGATCGGCATCAAAAGGTTTGCTTTATGCAGGTCTCTCTTCCATCTCTGTATTATTTGTCAATATCCGGCACCCATACAGTGCTCATTGGATCTTAATCCCAATCAATACTCGATCTCCCTGGCCGACCTGCCACACCTCGACGCCGTTCCAACGGTGCTAACGACCTTGCCGACCCAATCAATGCATGGGCCTCCCAAGGCTCCGGTGCTCCCAGAGTCGGGTCGCGTCGTAGGGGTCGATCAGGACCTGAGGTGTGCTCGATGTCGAGAGCGATGACACATCCCGCCGGTGCTGGGGCTGGTACCGCGACGGGAGCAATGGGGTATATCGAACATGAAAGTGTGGGAAGGTGCATGAACGTTCCGGTTGTGCTCGTAGGCAAAGAAGAACGGATAGTCTGGTCTGTGGAGGACACGAGGGCGGTGCGTCGGTCTCACGTCACTACCAAATCGAGCATGGGTCATCCAGGGACGGTCTGGGCGACAAGGTGTCAACAATAAAAGGAAATCAGTAAGATATCAGTGTGCTCCATTGTTGCATAAGAGCGTGAGGATAAAAAGACGTGCGATGGTATGTGCATACACCCAAATCAACGTCTCATGTTTGCACCGTCGAGTCGAAGCCACAACTATGCGCCCGCTGGTTCAATTCGGGGGCAAAACTAGCTTTGGAGACGTGCACAACTCAACGGTCGTTGGTGCTTTGCGTTTCGCTCGCCCTTGGTCAGCTCCACTATCGACTTTACGCCGTTTCGGGGGGTCAGAAGAGAGGTGAAGATCGGATGAGGGTGCGACTTCGTCTTGGGTAGGGATGATGATGATTTGAGAGTGGTCCCAGGACGCGGTGAGATGCATAGGGAGAGTCATGGAGGTGGTATGAGATAAATGTCTGGAATGACGGCGAGGTATCATGTTTGGGTGAGAGTCACTAAGGAAAGCAGTCAGATCGTGCGAGACACTTACGACGAACACAGACTCGCCCGCTGTTACCGGGGATGGGACGACGCAGAAAAATGTGACAAGTACCAGATGTGCCGGAATGTGCTGAACCAGCATTTGGGCATGGTCAAGAGACGGATATGGCTGTCATACGAGGCTGTCGAAACGTATTGAGTGAGACTAGAATCAATGAGCGAGAGACATACTATGACATGCGACACGTCATAGAGACCGAATCCTCGTGCGGAAGCGGCATCATGTGTTGCGGTAGCAACATCGATCCGGAGTACTCAACCTCGAGCGTGTCTTCCTAGCCTGTACATTAACAAAGGTTGTTGTCGTACACCTCATCCTTCCTATTTGACGCAATACGTAGTGATACCAAATTTTCCCGACACTCTCTAAAGAGAGTGTGCAGAATTGAACCACAAATGAGAAAACCAAACGGAATGGGTATTGCGAGCGAGAGGATGTTGTTGATGACTCGCAAGAGTTGGAGAGTCGAATGAGGTCATGAAGGGAGAATATAGGGAGGCTTCGTCGTGAACACAACCGCAATGGACGGGACCATAGCCGTCTCTGGTCGTGATTATCTCCGAGTTTGCGGTCCCTGTAACATGTTTGTTGACTAACCTCAGACCTAAAAGCCTTTGCACAAACAAATACAAACTTAGAGCTTACACTGGTGATCTGATTCACTGGTAGATGAACGTTGTGGGAACCCAAAATATCTCCTGCCTAGTGATGGTGATGCTAACAGGGTGTCTCTGTAACCACCCTGGTCTTCAAGTCGTTCTTTGCATACTCTTCCACGAGAGCTATCAGTGGCCCTGAGATCTAGCTGCCTGACAAGATCTCCTTAAAGCTTGAAGCTTAAGTTGGAGAACGTCAAGGGTGTTGTTTGAGCCAAAATTACTCGCAACCTTCTAATCAGCGACTACAATCCGTCAGCTTGTTCTCCATTCTGTCACTTATTGACATGGACACGATAAGTTTAACCTGTTAATTGTAATCATTTACTAATAGGCTGCTGTCGGCGACTCAGCAGCATCTGGGAAGTACGAACGTGATCCGTTGGTCATACAAATGATTGTGGGCCATTCTCTAATACTTTGATCGTCTTGTGACATGTGTTACTCCCCAGATACTATGGTAATGTCCTATGATCATGTTGACCTCGAACGAAACTGCGTCCTGAGTACAGGTGGATCTGCTCCCGTATCATTCCTTTGATGTTGTCGCAACTTCTCATACGCTTGATTGCATGGGATGAGAAAGCACGTTATCTTTCCCTATCACTCGTGACCAAGCTATTAATACTAATGGTCCCATCTAGTTCGTTTCACCCATGGTGTCATCTGGCCACAAAGAATTCGATCCCGTGCTACCACCCTTATCGTCGAGGTATAAGTAGCAGTGGATTCGCTTGTCTCTTAACGAGTATCTGCCATGGATAGGACTTCCCTCACCAATGACTTACGCCTGTCCTCAAGCAAGGATCTTCATTTATCCAAAGAATGCATTGATAGACCTCGTGGATTAAAAGGTATTTACTATCACCCCATCACCCAACTCATCATGCTTGGTTTCGTCTGCTTCTTATGCCCTGGCATGTTCAATGCCTTGACCGGTCTCGGTGGTGGAGGACAAGTCAACCCCTCAACATCTGCGAATTCGACATGTGCACTCTACTCCACATATGCGTTCTTCGCGTTCTTTTCTGGGTAATCGTTCATTCATGCTCCTGTCACGGTGGGAAATTGATACATCAATATTTTGCCAAGCACGGTGAACAACAAGATTGGCGCGAAATGGACCCTTTTCTTGGGCTCATTTGGCTATGCACTTTACGTGGGCTCATACCTGTTCGTAGTACCTATCGTAAGCTTCAAGGGCTAGCCATGATGCTCATTTCACTTTATGTTAGGGCTATTAACATTCATTCGAACGCAAGTGGGTTTGTCATAGGTGCAGGAGCTGTTCTCGGCATCACTGCGTCGCTATTGTGGACAGCACAGGGGTCCTTGATGCTCAGTTACCCGACGGAAGCACAAAAAGGCCTTTTCATCAGTATTTTCTGGGCAATATTCAATCTTGGCGCAGTCGTGGGATCCTGTGTCTCCTTTGGACAAAACTTTCACTCGACGGTATGTTTGCCTGTTTTTTTTCGCTTCATGAATCACCTGCTAACGGTCGCTAGGACAACAGCGGTATGTCGCATTAAGAAATAGACATCTTGTGTCATAATATCTTGTCTTCTCTAGTCGGAAATGGAACATACGTATGTGCTCCATTCAATGAGTTTATCCTCGTAGCACACACTGATCCGCTTAGATCGGTATCCTGATACTCACGCTCATTGGTGTCACCATTCCACTCCTCATGGCTGACCCCCAAAAAATGGTTCGGACTGACGCAACGAGAGTTGCCACACCGCGCTCCCCATCGTGGAAGTCCGAGTTCTACAACCTTTGGGTGGCGGTTATAACTGATCCCATGATCCTCCTGCTCTTTCCCATGTTCTTTGCAAGCAATTACTTTTACACTTGGCGTAAGTCTACTTCTCGACCCTTAGTTGGCGTCGCCATATCTAATTCGATAAAATACGATAGAATTCAACGACTATAATTCTGCCCTGTTCAATATTCGTGCACGATCATTGAATAACTTTATGTATTGGCTTTCTCAGATCATCGGATCATGGATGATCGCTCTTGTGTTGGATAGCACACATTTTCGCCGACGTACTCGGGCATTCGCAGGTTGGGTGATCCTTTTCGTGATGGTCTTCATCGTCCATATCTGGGCATATGAGTACCAAAAGTGAGTCCATGAAGTCCATCCACTTCTGCAATATCAGTGACGGATGGGTCTCTCCTTGATGTCCAACGCAGAACTTACACACGCCAATCAATCCCACCAGACGCGCAAAAGATGGACATTTATGACCCAGCTTACCCAGCGCACGTGTGGCTTATGATCTTTTACGGTCTCCTGGATGCCATGTGGCAGACAACGGCGTTTTGGCTGATTGGTGCCATGTCCAACGATACGAATAAGCTTGCGATTTATGCAGGGTTTTGTACGTATTTTAAATCCCTTTCCTGTCCGCTTTGTCTCAGAGTGTTGTGTGTCATTCGTGGTCTGGCTGACCGAGAAGAAATCCAGATCATTCAATTCAATCTGCAGGTGCAGCTGGCGTATGGCGTATGGATGCTGTTGGATTACCGTGCGTGGCGGTCGTTTCATCCCAACTCCCTACGACCTGCTCGCACATGTGCTGACTGTCCATACATTTTCCCTCGTCTTCTCGTCTAGTTACTTGAACATCTTCGTATCAACGTGGTGCCTCGTGGTAGCTGGTCTCCTGTTCGCCTTTCCAATGATCTATATGCGGGTCCGGGATACGACTGTGCTGGATGACGAAGCAATGTTCGTGGCCCTTACTTATGGTTTGAACTAGGATAACTGATCATGCGTTACCTTGTAGCTTGAAGCAAGCACTCGAGGATGGAAGGATAAAGGTGGCACCCGAGACGAAAGTGGAGGAGTGCACTCGTGGCGTGTGATCTAACGACCATCATTCGAGACCACCCGGATATCCGGTATCATATCCGATTATACATTCTCCGCTGGATTTGTACTATTACTGAGACCGCTCTCCGAAATGAACTATCTATGCCATGGAGCGGAATTCGTATGGCTGAGTGCCTGGCAACACATCTAACCTGCATGTCAGGGTTGAATATCGAGTTTATTTCCGCCGCATCATAGTTCGAGCTCGTCAAGTTTCAAAGTATGACATCCAGGAGAACGGATTTGCAGCAGTCTTGTATTTGCAGAGTCTAGAACCACGGAGTCCCGGAGCATATTTGACAGTGTACATAATTAAGCATAGCCCATGTTATTACAGCAAGTCGTTTGGAGGACTGGATGTATTCATGAGTCCGCCTCGATCCAACCATCAACCACTATGGTTCTGCCTCAGCGCGATAGTGTCGGTGCTCTCACCTGAATTGCAGGTCTAATCCCGACCGTGGCTGCATCCTACTTGCCGATCGGCAACGACTTTACTAGCATATGATTGTCGACAAGTCGGCAGAGACAGTACATTGGAGGCTGTGTGGTCTTACAAGCGAAGAAATCAATTTGCACCCGGACTCGGACGCCCCCAGGAGGCTATGAGATAAATAACTGCCCAAAATACGGTCACTAGTGGCTATAAAACCAGCTTACCGACACACTATCAAGCTACCAAACATGCAGCCCCGAGCACTTTGCTTCTATCTCGCCTCATTATTGATACTTCTCATCATAAGCCCGGTCCAAGCGAGACCTGTGGGCCACGCTCGCTATGATTGGGTAGCCATATATTTAGATGAAATAGGTATGTGTCGCATTGGAAGTGTACTTCAACATGCTGACTTGTGGGATGAGGTATTGTTGAGCAACGGGCGTGGAGAGTGATGAAAGAGGTAACGAACCCAAGCATGATGGAAGCTGGATTGTGGAAACTAACCCTAAGCATTGCAGGCATCTTCAAACATTATGAATCCGGCGGCCTTGGTACAACCGACTCGACCTGGAGTGGCCATCGATAGCAAGGAAAGGGGCCCCGGGCAAAGAAATATACTAGACTCTGGACATGACTGCTACGACGAAACCGAAACTGGAGGGAATTACTAGTAGCTTTGGCATTGAAGTCACGTGTGATGATGTGTATACTACTTATTACATGATGTAACTGTTATGGACAATCACATCCGACTAGTCTGTACCAGTGTCCGTCCACACATAATACGGCTGCCGCATTTCCGACAATGAGCTCGATGAGCTCGATGCTTTGAGGCACTCCGCCCGCCCAGTCTCTGTACCTCCCTGGTGTACTTCCTTACCAAGGTGTTCTGCGGAGTGTGCCCCTTCCTGCGTTTGGCTCTACCCTGACAATCAGCCGATTTTCTTTGACGTTGATGTATTTCGTCCAGTCCAAGGCACTTGATTCACCCGGATTCACCCGGCACAGCTCATGGGATAGCTCTGGGACAGGTCATGTATGTGTTTGGCGCGGCAGCAGTCTTGCGGGAGCTATCGTGGCGTTGGCTCATCCAATCGTCATTTTTGGTTTGTTTGGTTCTGTGGAATCGAAGCATAGTGTTCTGACAACTTCTTATTAATTCAGTCCGTCTTACGCCCACGTTGGTGGTATATCAGCCAAGCAACGGGAATCCCGTCCCAATGCCCACCCACAGAACTCAGAATCGCGATGTCTGAACCATCCGCTAAATATCACATCTACTCCAAGTTAGACGGCGAACCCAACGCTGGTATCTGGTTACTGTTGCGTGAGCAGCCGCAGCAGCGGGAATTGAATGGCCAGCCTGTTCGAATCAGTGCTGACCTCGTCGAGGTATTGTATACTTTCCTATCTCAATCAAAGAAACGATCAATCACATCACATCACATCTCGCTTAGTGGGAGATAACACCACCGATCAGCGGTAGCGGTTGGCACTGCTTGGGGCCCGGCCCTTACAAGTACACTACTGACCTTGGAGGTCAAGTCTTTGCAACGAACGAAGCCGTTGCGGATCGAAAATGGTTCCTTCGCCCTGGGACTGAAGAAAACACATATATGTGAGTGACACCTGCCGACTGATATCTGTATACTTACCTTTCGTTAATATTTCCTCGTTATCTAGTATCTCTCTCGGCGAGCACAGCTCGTTTGTATGGACCGCCATAGCGTCTGGAAAGCCGGTAACTTCTTCCTTGACTCAGCAGTCTTATCAGTCACGGGTGACAAACAGGTACTGGTTGAACCGTTGCTCAAAACTGCCAGAAATATGGAGCAGGTGTTTACAATCGTGCCCATTCCCGAGGCTGATGGACGTCGAAAGCATTCAGTCGGTCCACGACCGACTGTCGTGGTAAGGAAATAGGTAAATATCATCTAAATCCTATTCCCAACGAACCCAGAAGCGACGGTGTTGGAATATGATTTGTAACTAGGACTATGCCTTTGATGCAATCGAGGTGAAACGCCACTGTTATTGTGTCCCATCAATCATCCGACTCGGCCGCTGATCATTCAGCACCCGCACCTACTAGAACGGTTCCCGTCGTAACTTCGGTTCAGTGACACTTCTCTTGCGCTGGCAGATGAGAGATTGAAAGGTATCTCTGATCAGGAGAATCAGGGGGTTACGTCGGAGTCTACTCTGCTAGTAGAACGTAGTGGTGTAAAGAAATTTACTGCTTGCCTTATATTCAAGACTATAGCTCGTTAAATTCCACCACTTAGGTTCCACACAAACACGATTTGCCTCCCACATCTCTACCACCTTCGCATCAGTTCCTGCACCTCGGGCCACTACCCATCATCTACCACATCCATCACTGCTGCGACCGCTCCTGCCATATCTCGCCATCTTCAACACTGACGCGCGCAGGTGCCTGTCTGAGTGGTGACTCGGGATAAATGTTGACCAGTGATTTCCACCTAGACTCGATAGATGTGATACTGGTCGTGTTCGGCGCATCAGGAGAAAATGCGAACGGGCGGGCCGCGTCAAGAGAGTGCGCTCGTCGCATGCAGGGAGCCAGAGCTCATATACACTAGCCACCTGCTCGGAGTCTTACATGTGGTAAGGCTCAGCATAACCAAGAATGTAATATATCAGATAAAAGCTGCGTGGTTCTCGAATCCAATATATAGTCCATGATAAAAATACAATACTACAAATAATTATGAGATTACACCTTACAATCCTCTACCGCTTCCCAGACGTAATCGGCCATGATCTTGTGGGTCGCTCTCGATGGATGTCTGTCGCGTTCAGTGTCAGTTTCACAATGGATGGATAAACAAATAAAGCCCAAGCCTACCCCCAGAACCATTCAAAGTAATGATCTGGGTCCGAACAAGTCTCGTGCGTCGTCGGCCCTGGATTACAAGGACCTGTGGCTACGTACCCAAATGCTCGGTACCCAGGATCTGGACCCAACACCCCATCCCAAATCGTCGCAAAGTTGGCAAATGCAACGTTGAGTGGCGGGTCTTGTGCGTGAAACGCGATCAGACCGTCAAAGATGGATTGGAGCCAGGCTTCGCCTTTGGCATCGCGCGCCCCTCGACCGTAAACATCGGTGATGAGAAAGTTGCGGGCGTTGGTAGGGGGTTGAGAGAGGAGAGCCATTTGGCCAAGGAGGTCCTGGGCTGCTTCAGGGAGATGATCGCCATCGACTACACACAAAACAGTTGTTTGTAAACAAGGCAGCCAATGATGTATCGAGCTTGCCTACCAAATGAATCAACCCAGTCGCTGCAGGGCGTCGTCAGTCAGTCACAGCAAGTCAGGCTTTAGAGATGGTGCTGACTTGATGCCAAAAAAGATCACGTATAATGTGGTCTCTGGATCTAGGTGTTTTGTTTGCTTGAGGAACGTCGTTGCTGTAGCAGGCTCCAATTGAGCATGGAGAATTGGATATCTCAATGATGGTCTCACTTTGCATGATGAAATCCCTTGGGCGGGGATTAGATGGCCACAGACTAAGATTAGTTACTGCGCTGGACCACTGTACGCGGAGTTCAATGATACAACGACGCTCGATACAAATGTGAACATACTGCATAATCCATAAGCGTGGCGTCGATGGCATCGGCAATGTGCTCGACCCAAAGTTTCCCGTTCGTCGAGCGACCACCCGCAAACGGGCTCGGCGGGATGACGACGGCTGGGGCAAGAGGTTTACCATCGTGCCTTCCGCCATCCGTAAACGAATCCTATCGGGGTGTCTAAGTCCAGTCTCTCATTCCGAAGGAGCCGACACACCCCAAAGGATACAATCGTTTTAATCACAGAAAGATCGATGCCTGCGTTCACGTCGGAGAATTTGCCCAACAGAGGCCCACAGTGAGGATGGACGGCGAGATGGACGGTCGGCTCGTTGGATCCTGGACGGGGAAACACAACTACTTCAGCAACCGTATTCGGGAAGAACGGGAGAAGAAACCAAGCAAACAGCATAGGCAAGAAATGTATCGTATTCTCCAGTGATAAAGAGGCATTTTATTGCAGAAAATTTGTATCAGGTTCGTGGATGTCGTATAAGCGAGAGAGAAGCGGGTTACGAAATCACACTCGAGACGTCTAGCCTGTAGGGAAAAGTGGAGACGTACCATGGTTCGGCGCGAGGATGGTGTGAACGAGTGTGGAGAAGAGCTTCTGAAAACCATAAAACACAATGAGAGGGAAGAGGAGACCCAGGGCGACGATCATTTGGGTATGTCGCGATCGCGGAACTGAGGATAACTTGGAGATGCTTTGAGAGTCGGTTAAGAAGGGGCCGAGGAGAGCGCACAGAAAACGGGAGGACCTCTGAGATCACGCGGTCACCCGGTGGGCATCATGAGTGGGAAAAGACAAAGGACACCAACGAGGTAACCGAGCCTGGTGCGAGCAAAACCTTGCACCTTGACCACAACCACGCATCACAGGAGTTGGACGAGGCCCAACGTGGGACTCTAGTCTAAGATCTCCGGACCGATGGCTATCGCAAACCGCCGTTGTCTCCTTTCCTAGAACCATTAGTAGGCCCCGAGCCACCCTCGACCCGAATCGTCTCATTGACTTGGATGGAACTGCACAAATTCATCTCGGACATCTTGGATGGTAGGGCGCGTGTCCTATCCTTTGACAACGCTGTCTTTGGCCCCGACAAGGACATCACTCCTAGCATTCTCTCTGCGCTAAACTTTGCCCGACTTGCTTTTGTGGCGGAGGAAGGCACACCTATCTTGCCCCAAATCCTTTCGTTACTATGCTCGAAGAAAACAGTTGATGTATGTACGACTCTTTTGAGCGGTAAATCTGATCATATCCCTGTGACTTCAGACCACGCTTGGAATTTGTCGCGGATGGCCCACCGGTCTCCACCTGGAGGTTGAAGATGTGTATCGCATCCCTCTTTTCGAAATGTCGCTCAAACTCGTATCCACGGATTACGCGCAAAGCCTTGATCACACCACACATTTGTTGCAGTACGTAGTCTGGTCCTTCTACCTTTGTCTCTTGTGCTAAGGTGATCATACTAGAAAACTCCGCACTTCGAATTCATCCTCAGCCATCCTCATCGCTCGTTATCCCGATGTCGTCATATGCTTGCGTCTACGGACACCTGCGCAGGACGTTTTTGTCCTGTTCAACCCGCGAGTTAGCTCAGAGGACGAACAAGTCGCAAGCTTGACTTTCTGTACATCTTTCCAGGAGATCGCACAGCGGTTGGGTGACGCGTTCCCTGTTAACGAGATCCGTTCTGCCAAAGCAAATTTCAATCGGCAAGTACAGCTACTCCAACAAAGTACCGGATATGTATTCGTTCCAAGGGCCACCTATCAGGACGGGGAGAAATCTCTTATTGTGTCCAGTCTGACACTCCTTACATTAAGGGCAGAACTAGAGGAGCTCACCCGCGACAATGGCGGGTTGAAAAGAGAGAGGCAGCGGTTGGAGAAAAGCATCGTTGACCTGGAAGCACTACTAGGAGATGAAAAGGCTAGAGCTGACCGAACTCGGTTTTCAAAGCCGTCGGTAGTGAAAGCCACTTGGAGTGCTTCTGTGGTGCCCAGCCGGGATTTGTCGTTGAGCAAACCTTCCCGTTCCCCTAGCGAAGACGATCGCTTTTTTGATGCCAAGGATGACATGGACCCCGGTTTGGAGTTTGCCCTTCAGCTACAGGCAGCGTTCGATTCCGAAAACGATAGACTCCTGAAGCAGAAACGCGAGCTTATGCGGACTGCACAACGCCAATACCATTGTGGCGTCTGCCTAGATGACTGCCCAGAAGATGACGCCGTTCACATCGACGCGTGTGGCCACGAAATTTGTAGACATTGCGCGCGTGGGCATGTTTGTAACAAGATCGAAGAACATCGTTTCCCTGTACTCTGTCCAGTGTGCATGGCAGATCATAATAATCGGAATCCTGGCAGTAAGTCTTGAAATTATCTACCTTTTCCGCTTTGGGTTGGTACTTACCCTGCTCAGCAATATCGGGTACGTTGGTACAGTTACTCGGGGTCTCCGAGGAACAATGGGCAACCTGGGTAGAGATGGAGATTGCCCAATTCTCCATTTCGATCAATTGCCGCAAGTGCGTCTTACTTTAGTCCGTTTTTCCGTGTGCGTCTTCGTGCTGAATCTGTGTTTGAGGTGTCAGCACTCCGGATTCGTGGACAGAGAGGACCTAGAAGTTAATTCAGAAATCCACTGCCCCTTTCCTGCATGCGACCACGTGTGGTGCAAAAAGTGTCAACAGACGATCGAGCCAGGTGGATCGAAACATTCGTGTGATGGAACCGCAGAGTTGGATCACCTCATGAAACAGCAGGGATGGCGGTACTGTCCCAGTGAGTCAGACTTCACCACTCGCAGTGCCATCTTATGATCTCCCCTTACTTCCATGTAGACTGTAAGACGCCCATTCAAAAGCTTGATGGCTGTAATCACCTCTCGGTAAGTCTCATATTCGGCTACGCTTCGCCATGACCTAGTTTTGACTGTGCTTGCTGTGGCACTCAGTGTGTCGCCCCAGGTTGTAATACGCACTTTTGTTATCGCTGTGGTCAGACGATCAACAGAACTGCCATTCCTCATGAAATAATGGCAGGCAAAACAGCGCACTTCCGCACTTGCTCCCTCTTTTAGGGCATACATACTGATGATTTCTATTGTCGGAAAGCACTTTGGCAGGGCCCGGTTGGTTACCGTCACATCCATCTGTGTCGATCAGCTGCTGTAACCAACTCTATGAATCTACATCTTATTTACCACTCCTAGTCTTCGGGCATGCGCCAATCCAGTAGGTCCACATCAGCCCGAAAGAAGCATAGCCGAAGCCATGCCGAACGCGCGACCGGGCCATCAAAGCGCCGGGGCTGCGGTAAGCGTGATGAATGCAACGTTTCCCTCCACCTCTTCTTCACGCGGCCGTGCGGTGCACGGGCCGCACAGGGTGTTCGTGCCTATGGAATGGGGGTGACGGTGCTATATGAGGCACGCCCACCCGTGCGTGTCGGGGAGTTGCTTTTCTCCCCCCATCTAGCTTCGAGCCACCCCCGTCCCATGCTTTGCCAACGCCTGTCCGCACTGTTCACTCCGGATCATGGTAATGGGAGCGTCATCAGAGATGTGCTCTCGGGAAAAGAACGAATTTTCCCTCTGGTAGACGTCCGACGTTATCCGTGTCGAACTCATTCTGCGTGTCACTTTGCCGCACTGAATTTCGTGCGGATCGCGTTTCAATATGTGCAACAGCACACGCGCGAGAGTTCAAACTCAAGCACAGTGCAATGGTTGAGTGCTGTCATAGAACGGCATGTTGTCGAGGTATGTGGGTATAAGGGATGCTTTGCTTCTTTTTTTTCTTGGTCAATACTGACGATTCAATTCGGCTTGGTTATTTAGGAAATGTTGTTCCCGTGTGAACAGCTGACCGGTACCCAGGCGATTCGACTCGAAGAAATGCATCGTGTGCCGTTGTTCGAGGGTGCACTGAGGCACGTTGCAACACAGCACAGCCCTCCGAGTATGATCTTGTTCAAACAAACATTGCGGTCAGTCGTTGTCTTTTTCTTCTTTGGTCTGTCCTTCCCAACAAAGTGATCTTCTTGCTGATAGGCAAATGCAATTACACGCCTCTCCCGTCTCTGCTATCGTCGTTAGCCGCAACGGAAGCACGGTGGTATGTCTCAAGCTCCGCGAACACTCCAAAGACGTCTTCTGCGTGCTCGATTTCACACTTGCGCCGCAGGAACCCGTCCGAAGGCACGGTACCGCACTCACCCTTGTGATCAGTACATCCTTGGAACAAACAGCCGCTCGCATTTCAGGCAACCTGCCGGTAGACAACCACTCGATGACGCACGATAGACAGTGGCAAGCCCAACTGTTTGCAAGCTGCACGATATGCATGTTTACACCTCCAGAAAGGGTTGCCTTGTTGACAGAGGCAGAGTTGTCGGCAATCATTAGTGAAAGCGTTTCGTTGTTGAGAATCATAGGCGATATGGACAACCGAAGACGGGATTGGGACAGGGCAAGAACGACTAGCAGAGAACGAGATCAATATCAACGTACAAATAATCAACCGTCGGAGTCAAGACATAGTGGATGGTGGGGAAGGACGCCGTTTGACGTGGATAGGACTGCGACGAAAAGCCACAGGCAAGCCGGCTGTATTGAGGGTGGATCGATGGAAGAGCGTTCAGGCATTCGCATGGCAGGACTACGCCGGAGGACGACGTTCACACCATACGAACTCACGAAACGACACTGCCGGATATTCCTCTTTGATGATGATTTGTCTCCGCCTATCAGTCCAGTCTCGCCCTCGTCTGAAGCGTCTGACGAAGCAGCACGTCTCGAATGCATGATCTGTTTTGAGGACATATTTGAGGCAGGAGGGATTCGTCTTGCTCCTTGTGCTCACGGATTCTGTAGGGAATGTCTCTCAGGACACGTATGTTCGAAGATTGAGGAACGCAAGTTCCCCGTGTTCTGTCCGCTGTGTATGACTGAACATGAAAATGCGAGTCCCTCTGGTGAGCTAACACTCTCCATCGCACGCAGTTCACTGATAAAGATCCCAAACAGTCGTCACCGGAGACATGGTCAAGCGTCTCGGAATATCCAAGGCACATTATACTGTTTGGTCTGAGCTTGAAATGGCGCATTTGCGTGTACGGGTACATTGTCGCAGGTGATCTGCCCTTCGCTTTCCCTTGCTTATCATTCACGATACTCGGTACTCATGTTGGTACAACCTGAAGGTGTGATCGCGTTGCGTTTGTTGACAGAGAAGACTACGAAGGACTGGAAGAATTCAGCTGTCCGTTTCCGGGATGCGAGCATACCTGGTGCAAAAATTGTCAACAAACCCTGAATTTGAGCGATGGGCCGAAACATTCTTGCGATGGAACGGAGGAGCTGGACTACCTCGTGAGACAAATGGGATGGAAGTACTGTCCAAGTAAGCACGGCCCCATGTCTACTTTGACCTTGGATTCCACATCGATCTTGTCGTCACAGAATGCCGAACCCCGGTTCAAAAGAACGGGGGGTGTAATCATATAACAGTGAGTCTGACATGCAGTGGGTTCTGGACCGTCATTGAAACACCGGTGATTCGGAATAGTGCGTGACTCCGGGGTGTAATACCCACTTTTGTTACCGGTGTGGAAAGCAGATCACTAGAGCGTCTATCCCGTTCCTCGTGAGATCTGCTGTGAACGCGCACTTCAAACAATGTACACTTTGAAAGTGATTGTTGGGTTTGTTTCAGTGGGGGCATGACTCTTGTGGTGGTGGTTTTATGTCAGTGTCAGCTGCTTATATATCGAGCATGTCGTAGATGGCGTGGTACAGTTACCAAGGGTGAATCCATTTTGCACAACCTCTACGTTCTCGCGAGCACTATACCAGGATTTGTACATAATACGTACTAGGCACCAAGATGGAAAGAGTTCGCTTGTTCGAGCGGTACATGCACGCTCCTCATCTTGAGCGCCAATGGGGCGCCAGCATGAGCCAAACAACCAGATTGTCTATCGTGCACTTAAAAAAACGTCGACGTGATCCTGCCCGTCTCATCAGCGCCCGCTGCCCAGCATCACGCACATCAGACCTGAGTCTAGTGAGACGCGTCGTCAACGCCGGGTGAATCGCCTCATCCTCTGATTCCTCGTCCAACTTCCCCTCGTCTCCGACAGTTACATGACATGCCAACGATGCACGTAAATTCTGTGCCATTCAGACAATGCCATTCGGACACTGCTTTCATCTATGCGCGTAAATATCGCAAAGACGGCCGCTGTGTTGCCCAATAAGTTCTAGTTCCGAACCGAACAACAGGAGTTCAGTCTTGCCAACAGCCTTGGCTACGCCGATGGCAAGAAAACGTCCCCTTGAGGTGCAGCACTCAGCAGACTGAGACGTCTGGTACGAATAAGAGTGGCCAAGGTAGGAGGATAGAATGAGATGTGAGATCAGGGAAGTTCCATCAGCTCTTATAAAGCCAGCTCCAAGTGGCGTAAAGACACTGTCAGTAAGGCACCGCCAAATGCGTGAAGGAATGAACCATGTGATGAGGCCATCAGTGTCCGTAACAAGGCAAGAACCTAATGGTCTTCAGCACTTTCGGGAGTGTAATTTGACTGAGGTCACGATCGAGCAAGATGACGAGCGCGTTGCAGCTAAACTCGCTCGCACTGACGGTGACGACACCAGCAGCCCATAAGAGGTCAAAGAAGCAGGACGGAAACAAGGAAGCGCAGGCGGCTCGCGAATGTTGTCACATTTCAAGGTTGAGGTTCGTGTTGACGGGAGTTGAGAGACATGACAGCGAAGCGAGGCCGGGTGTATGACTTTGTCCGCAAAGCTATTCCAATTGCATCGTTCAAAGGTTATTGGAGGCGCCGGAGTGACTCGTCGACACTCGCCTTCAGCACTGGCAGGTGACCCACAAGCGTCAGCTACAGAAACAAGCCGATGACCACAACAGCTTTGTGAGAAAACTGTGCGTTGAGTTCGTTCCATGGCCATTGCACTCCCACAGAAAGAAGCAAGAGGTCCTTGTTGAATCCATGCCTGCTAACCCAAGCTCGGATACAAGTACTTACTAACATGTTGGTATAATGTTTGTGCATGTTTTGATATTGCCACGTCTGTATACTTGAAATCTCACCTCAACGTTGTTCTCTTACCTCCAGTTGCCTCCGTACAATGAGCGGGTGTAAGCTCCACTTTTACTTCTTCAACACTTTGGAGCTGATCATTTTTGCCTCAAGTTCGGTTCTTGAATCTTGTCCGCCCTTTCCTTCCCCTCCTGCCTGAAGTCTCTTCTCCAGATCGCAAGGTGCGTAACCGATGGCACTCGATTCTGTTGCTCATTCTTTGCTAGGTACCATTCAACCAGAAGTTATTATGGACCGCGGTTACGCTCCTTATTTTCTTAGTTTGCTCCCAAGTCCCGCTCTATGGAATCATGTCCTCCGACTCCGCGGACCCCCTGTACTGGATGCGTGTCATTCTTGCATCAAACCGTGGCACTCTCATGGAACTCGGCATCACTCCGATCATTACTAGCGGAATGATCATGCAACTTTTGGCCGGCGCTAACCTGATTGAAGTCGACTTCAGCTTGAAGGAAGACCGTGCTCTTTTCGGTGGTGCACAGAAGTGTACGTCTATGTTCCTTTAGGATCCAAATGTCATCGACACCTTTTCTGACACGAAATCAGTGTTCGCGCTTATTATCTCTCTTGGTCAGGCCACCGTCCATGTCCTGACTGGACTTTACGGGCAACCCAAGGATTTGGGTGCCGGAATTTGTTTGTTGCTCATCATCCAGCTTATCGCTGCAGCTCTCATCGTCACTTTACTCGATGAACTCCTTCAAAAGGGTTACGGTCTTGGCTCAGGCATATCTCTTTTTATTGCTACCAACATCTGCGAAACCATTATTTGGAAGGCTTTTTCTCCGACGACCGTCAACACTGGTCGTGGTCCAGAGTTTGAAGGTGCAATCGTTGCCCTCTTCCATCTTCTGTTCACCTGGCATGACAAGGGTCGTGCACTCCGCGAGGCTTTCTGGCGAGAACGTCTCCCGAATGTCATGAATTTGATTGCCACCGCTATTGTCTTTGCCATTGTCATTTACTTGCAAGGCTTCCGTATTGAGATTCCCGTCAAGAGCAACCGCTTTCGAGGGCAACGCGGCTCGTATCCCGTAAAACTCTTTTACACGTCCAACATGCCCATCATGCTCCAGTCTGCCCTCACTTCTAATGTGTTCATCATCTCCCAGATGCTTGCATCGCGATTTCCTTCTAACTTTTTGGTAAAGCTCGTCGGTGTTTGGGAGGTCAGTGCCAAAAGGTCTTCGTCGAATCTGTCATTCAATCTATTGATCATGTGGCCATATAGCCTGTTGAAGACTCGCCCCAGCTCCGCGCTGTTTCCGGTATCGCTTACTACATGTCTCCTCCTCACACTATCAAGGAAGCTCTTATTGATCCCATTCACACCGTCCTCTACGTCGCCTTTGTTGTTTCGGCCTGTGCACTCTTTTCCAAGACTTGGATCGAAGTTTCTGGAAGTGGTCCTAGGGATATTGCCAAACAACTCAAAGACCAACAAATGGTAGGTATTTATACGGGAAAGTACTCTTGCATTGCACTTATTGCATGGTTTTGCTAGGTTATGGCCGGTCACCGTGAAGGTTCAATGTATAAGGAACTGAAACGTGTGATCCCTACTGCCGCTGCCTTCGGAGGAGCTATCCTCGGACTCTTGTCGGTCTCTGCTGACTTGATGGGTGCCATTGGCAGTGGAACTGGTATCCTCATGGCAGTCACTATTATCTACAGTTGTATGTGTTTCTGCTCTCTTGTGATCCCCTGTGCACTATTGATGACGTGTTTCGTGAAGATTGGGAAATTGGTATTCGGGAATCTGGGGGACCTGAGATGGCGGCGCTCGGGGAACTATTGTAAAAATGGCGCATTCTTTAACCTCGACTTACTTGGTTGATATCTTGTCATGCTAGGTAGGGAGAGGGGAAAGAATTACAAAATGGCATACCTGGACCATGGACTATGATGTTGTGCTGCTGTCACATGGGTGGCCACCTCCACAGGCGTCTCGGTACTTTTTGGATAGACACTCATGAGTCAAGGGGAATAATATTTCAGTACGCGATCATTCCGGACTCGAGACCAGTTTTCAGTTAAGCTCGGAGTGATGTTTGACAATGAGCATTTTAAAAGGGGCCTTTTAAGAGTCTTGACCCTACGCAGACCATCCGCGGCGGACATCAGAGAACTAAAGGGGTCACAGTTTTATTGGTCCTCGATGATTCAATGAGTTAGGATGGTGGAGAGGTTGGAAGTGGCTGGAAGTGGTCTGGTGGCAGGGGGAGAGTGGGTGTAATGCAAATGTGGTGATGAGTAATGGCAGAAAAAATACCCTCAGTGAACTACACAAGAGGGGGGTATTTCGTCCTTAGGACTCATCAGTTTTCTACCAAGGTATATATACATTATGAATGTGGCTATGCTGTACAGCAATTATGTGAGTCATACTATGACTTTTACCACATTGTATTGACAGCGTGTACGAAACATTACCAATCTTACGAATGTTTACACACGATGTGTCAAATACAGGAACATTGTTCTATTGTTAGGGTCCTATTAAGGGAAAGTTCTCACGTCAAATCGAGGATGATGGAATTGTGATCCGATCAATCAATCATGTTAGCCGAAGCTAATTTAAACGGTTACTAGGTTAGGTCATATCCTAATTGGGTTAGATTGCCGTACTAAAAGACTTATATTCGTACTAAAAGTTTCTCATCGTTACTAGTGGATTTATAATTCGGTCCCACTAAGTGGGAAAGTCAAGGTTCTTTTCTCAGGCTGTACCACCACGAGGGGGTCACTATTACGTCACATTCTGTGAAGCCATTGATCGGTTCCATGTCCCGGCTAGTGGTTGCATCAGCGACCAAAAACACCGTTTTCACAATGATAGCTCCTTTCCAAGATGCTTCTTTCGGGGAGTCCTTCCTTTTCAAGACTGTATTCCCTTCTTTTCACACGTCATGATTTATGTACGTGTTTGTTTTCCCCAGGCCTCCGTTAGAGTCATCTGTCGGAGTTGAACTTGGCCCTGGTGGGGGCTCGGTTCGAAACCCTGAGAACGATATATCTCATCCACATCCATAAGTGGATTTCGGTTCTGTAGCCATTCTTCCCTGGCTTCCTTGCGAAGGATTTCCCGATCGAGATAATCTTGTTCCTCATTAAGGATCATGATTGAGGCGGGGTCTTCTGACCAGTCGAAACTGGCTCTAACAAGACTTCTGCACCACTGGGTAGTAAAATCTCCGACGTTCTTAGAACGTTTACGAGAGAGTAAAAAACGTCTGTCGCCAAGGATCCAGTACTCATAGTTAATCATGGAGTATTTTTGGAAGGTCCATTCGCCGTCAGAGTCCTTACTAAGTAAAGTACGACGAAGAAGTGGTGAAGTGGTATCCGACAAAAGAGCTTTTACGTCATCCCAAGTTTGGGTACACGCAAAGGTATTGCCGGCGAACTCCGCCACAAAATCATCGACTCCGTTCGGGACGATAGTCTCTGAGGGAATGAGGTAATCTTCCTCTAAGGGCGTTACTGCGTATGTGTTTTTTCGCCCTCGCCATTCGTGTGTATATT
>JBBPUH010000057.1:0-35138 GCA_038094555.1 Boletus aff. phaeocephalus
CAGACTAATATTATAGCAATCTTAATTATGGGAATATATACATATGCTTGTCAGTTTGATGACCCCAACATATGGTATACAGATCAGTGATACCTGGGCTTGCCAGCACAATGCCAGAGAGATGAGTCTTAGCTGAGGTGAAGGATTTATTAGTACAATGATATACTTAATGTGGAATCTGGTCATTATAAGTGGCAGTGACAAAGCTCTGGATTGGAGCAACACTCAGTGCAAATAAAATTATCATGTGTCACACCTGACTACACAAATTATGGCTGGTCACATGAAATCCAAGCATCAGAAGCAACAGGTAGCAATTACTAATCAGGAGGAAGGTCTAGCCTATTCCATGAAGCTATGGAATGAGGATGAGGAGAAGCCAGAGAAAGAGTGATAAAGCATCTGTGTGATTTGTCACAAGGCAGAAGAAGAGATGAAGAAGCAGAAGAAAGATGTCACCATCAACTGGACCACCCTTTCAAGATGGCTAAAGGGGGAGAGAAGCTGTCAACAAGCCAATGATGAAAATCACACTTGGCTTACATCCAAAGAAGAGGATAATGTGGTGGACTATTGCCTCAATCTCACAGCAAGAGATTTTCCTTTGGATCACAAATGACTCAAATTCATGTTGACACCCTCCTACGCACACGGCTTGGCCATTTTTTTCCCAAAATAGGTGTTGGACTGAACTGGACAGGGCATTTTCTTGACCAGCACTCCAAGCATCTGGATACATATTGGAGTTCCCCACTTGACTCTGCTCGTGGATGAGCAGTCAATAAGCACACTCACCAAGCATGGTGTAACTTACTTGAAGGGACCATCAAGGAGAACAATATTGATGAAGCCTGCATTTGGGCAGCAGATGAGATAGGCTTTCAACCTAGCAGTTGGTGCAAACAACATGTTATTGGCCCTGCAAAGTGGAAGATACAACATTAGCAGGGAAATGGAAACTGCGAGAATATCACAGTGATGGTGATGATCTGTGCAGATGGTAGCACAATTACACCAACCATAATATACAAAGGAAAGTCATTCTTGACAAGCTGGCACCAAGATAATACATTGAATGCTTCATGAGTTAGAAATATTTTGAGATGCAATCACTTACTTAATGTTTAGAGTTGCTCACTTGCCAAAAGGATGGACCAACAGGGGTATTGGAAGATTATGGATTGAAGATTTTGATAACAAGACTTGTGAGAAAGCAGATAAATGAGCTCACCTTCTTCTCGTTGATGGTCATAACTCACACTACACAAAGGAGTTCCTGGATTATGCAAGGGATCAAAATATCCTGATCTTGTGCTATCCTGTGCATGCGATGCACATCCTATCAGGGCCTTGATGTCATTGTCTTTAGTCCATCGAAGAACTATTGGACAGAAGAATGCAATAGCATTGAGAGCTCTACACATCAAAAGGTCACCAAAAATAATTTTGTCACTATTTATGGATGCACATATAAAAGCACTCACCCCAGAGACAATCCATTCTGCATTCAGAGCAACTGGGGTTTGGCCACTTAACCGGCATGTTGTTACAGAGGAGATGATGGCTCCAAGTTTGGAGATACCATCTCAAGGCCAGCTACCACTTCCACAGCCTAGTCCAGTTTGTGTTGTCACATCCCTAATACATCAATATCAAAATGAGGCCAAGAATAGTAGTTAGTATAACACCAGCACAGCTCTATCAACCCCCAACAGTGTAACAACCAGGCAACTACAAATTCCTGGGGCCATGAAGGATGCTGTTATGCTTGGCCTGGGTAGGGATGAGCATAGCCTCAAGATATAAGTTCAAAGGGGTTCAAAGTAAGCACATACTCAATGGTAGTGCAAAGTCCAAGGGAAGACATACCACTCAACAGTGGGAGCAACTGGTCAAGGGTTCAAGGGGTAGGTCTAATGCCTGGGCTTAGAGCAAAGGAAGAATCAAGTAGATTCAGAGGAGACTTGAGGAGATCTAAGCTGAAGTACATCAACAAGGTATTGAAGGTTTATATACCTTTAGAGAGAGCATAAGGGCAAGCATAGAAGAGTGTCAGCTGAGTAAGAATGAAACATCATAGAATATGGTGGAAATATCCACTGACGAAGCAAGTGAAGGATTACAGAGAATGGATGAGTCAGTGGTGGAAAAGAAATGGAGTCCAAGGAGCTAAGATATAATCATGTGAAGAAAGGAAAGAGTAAGCATAAATCATAACATTACCCCCATACTAGATTCAAGACAACGACAAAGAATCTAATAGTAATTGTAAAGCAAAGAATAGGAGTAGCCTAGTGAACCTGTGATGTTCAAGTAGCCTTCTTCAGGTATGACATCATCTCCAGGAAAAGAAGAGCAAGGGTGAGGCAGAGGGACAGGAATGGGACAACAGTGACAAGATCCCAACAACTGGGAGGAGCAAGATGAGCAAGACAAGTTAGAAGACGACAAGCCTTGGTGAGATCTAGTGGAATAGTACAATGATGATGAAGAGGATGATGGAATTAAGTGATGGGAAGGGGATGGAGTGTCAGAAAGGTGATTAGCCAAAGATCCTCTATTGTGGATAGGACCAGAGGGAGTGTTCATAGTCCTGTTATGGGTGGAGGATTGTCTGGTAGTGAAGGGGCAATCCCTTTGAGAATGACCAGGGCACCATTGTCTACACTGGATGATGGGGCACTGGTAGAGTGGGCAATGGATCTGGAAGTGTCCAAGGCAATGGCACTGATGGCACATGTCATGGTAGCAATGGTCAGAAGGGGGAAGGGGTCCTTCAGTGAGGAGGCATTGTCATTTATGGAGGTTCTCAGCTTGTTGTACAGCTGTGAGTTCAGCTGGGGTCAATGGTTCCAAAGATGCAGAGGGTGTCAAGGGAGAAGAGGGTCATCATGGAGTCAAGGCAGGATGGATGGTGGGCAAGATGGGGTGGGCATTCTCAGCAGCCAACTCAACAGTATATCAATCAATGTTAACCAAGAACTCTTCAAAACCAAATTGATACATGGTGGCATGGAGGTTTTCCAAGATGGAAGCTTGGACAGTGGTGATATAGTTGCAATCAAGGGGGGCAGAGTTAAGGGCAGTGAAGTCGTTGGTTATAACTGAGAGATGCTGAGTCTGCAGGTAAGCCTTGTATAGAGCAAAAAAGGGGTAATCCATGTCCATGTGGGCCTCAAAAGGAATGGCAAGGCAGGAGTCTACCAAGTAGTGGAACAAAGCTCAAATGTAATCTGTGGGTGGTGGTCTGTCACAAAGGTTGTTGGCAAGGAGGGGAACATCAATGGTGATAATGGGAGGCAGAGCCAGGCAGGCTCCAAAGGTTTCTGGGAAGAGGGGGTGGAAGACAACAGGGGCAGGTACAGAGACATAAGTAATGCCAGGAAGACACATAGGTGTAACATTAGAAAGATCATCAGGAAGAATGGAAATGGTCCATCCAGGGGATGCCTAGGTGGAAGAAGGGGTAGAAATGGTGACAAAGGATTTGATAAAGATAGAGAGTTGTTCAATAGACATGATGGGAGATATTCAAAGGTTACAAAGAGGGGAAAGTGGAGGGATGGAGTCTTTTATATTCAGAGAGAGTGGACTTTGCATATTTGAGATTCCATTCTGGGACCCAGGAATCTTCTTCAGCAGAGTATCCTTTTCATTGGATCAAGAACATGTGGCAAGAGGAAGGTCTGTAGTGATGAAGGATCTTTTCAATTTCATATTCTTCTTCTCCTTCAATTAGGTCAGGTGGCAGAGAAGGGAAGTTGGGGCTGTGTACACTGTTTTCATGGTAGGAAGATAAAAGAGAAGTGTGGAACATGGGGTGAATTTTCCAGGTTTTTGATAAGCAGAGTCAGTATATAAGGGGAGATAGGACTTCTGTGATGGTAAAGGGTCCTTCTCGTTTGGGATCAAATTTTGGAGTGGGAGAGCAGCATTTGAGGTTCTTGGCCTTGAGCCAAACCTTGTCTCCTTTGGCAAAGGGGACAAAGCCATAGTTTCCACAAGCTTTCATGACTTGGCAAGCAAGTTCATGGACAGCAAGAGCTTCGTCTTGTGCAATGGTTAGCTCTTTGAGACATTCTTTAATCACAGGAAGGTCTGTGTCAGAGAGAATGGAGGGTAGGGCATGGGGTTCGTAGCCCATCATGAGATAGAATGGGGACTTTCCAGTGATGGAATGTGGGCAGTGATTGTGGGCAAATTCAGCATGGGTAATGTGTTCAGATCATAAGGTGGGGTTGTTCCCACAATAGATCTGAAGATAGGTCTCTACTTCTTGGTTTATATGCTCAGTTTCTCTGTCGGTTTGAGGGTGATAGGTAGTGGATAAGGAGAGGTTGTATCTGAGGATTTTCCCAAGTTCTTTTGCAAAGGTGGAAGCAAACTGGGGATCACAGTTGGAGATGATTTTGTCATAGAGGCTGAAGCATTTGTAAACCTTATGGAAGAAAAGAGTGGCAATTCCAGTGGCAGAGATGGATTTCTTGGTGGGGCAAAGAATTACCCCCTTAGTAAGCCCATGGTCTACCATGATCAGGAGAAAGTCAAAGGAAGAGGACTGGGAAAGGTCAGTGATCAGGTCACAGGAGATTTGTTGGAAAGGGTGGAAGGCAAAGGACTTGATTAGCACAGTGAAGGGGACAGTGGGGTGTGTATTTGTCTTGGCCTGTTGGCAAGAGGAACATTCTTCAATGTACTTTCAGACAAATTGAGCAAGACCTGGCCACCAGAACTCTGAGGCCATAAGTTGTTGAGTCTTTAGATATCCAAGGTGACCAGCAGAAGCATGATCATGGCATTGAGAGATGATATAATGGTGCAGTTCTTCATCTGGGGGAATGTAGATGCATCCTTAGTAGGTGAGGACACCATTGTCAAAGGCCCAATCTAATAGGCAGGAGCGGAAGGCAGGAGGAATTGACCCGTCAAGGGCTTGCAATGTGTTCTGAACAAGGGGATCATCCTTGGAAGAGGATAAGACCTTCTGATGTAGAGTAGTGTCAATAACACAGACAAAGAGAGAATCAGAGAGAAGGACAGTGCCTTCATTGTCTAGGTTTTCTGGGTGGAGGTCAGGTTGTCGAGAGAGGGCATTGGGACCAGCAAGGAGTTTTCCAGGGACATGTGCCATTTTTAGGTCAAAGTCTATGAGGTCTAGGAGCCAATGAGCTTGTTGTCAGTTGAGGATTTGTGCCTGGTGGAAGTAGGTAAGGTTTTTGTGGTTGGTAAAGACTTGGATGGGAAAAGGGGAGCCATGGAGGTAATGTCTCCAAGACTTCAAGGCATGGATGAAGGCTAGGAGTTATCTGTTGTAGATGTTGTAATTGTGTTCAGCAGGAGAGAATGAAGTCAACAAGTAGGAGCAAGGATACCAGTCACCATTTGAGTTGGTTTGGAGGAGGATAGCTCCAGAAGCATACTTTAAGGTATTGGTGGTAATGGCAAAGGGTGCAGAGGGATCAGGAAGGTGGAGGACAGGTTTGGAGAGGAAAAGACACTTCAATAAGTCGAAAGACCTTTGGCAGGCGTCAGTCCAGTCCCATTCAGAGGATTTCTTGGTGAAGTCAATGAGGAGGCAAGCAATGATGGAGTAGTCAGGGATGAAGTGTCTGTAGAAGTTGGCAAAGCCTAAGAATGATTGGACTTCCTTGACCTTGGTGGGGGTAGACCATTTGGCAATCCCAATGAGCTTGACAGGATCCATGGCAAGTTGTCCAGGTTTAACAATTATTCCAAGATATTCTACCTCCTTGACGGCAAAGGGGCACTTCTTGAGCTTCAGATAAAGGTTGAGTTCTTGCATTTGTTGGAGGACACACTTGATATGCTCAGTGTGGGTCTTTTCATCAGGGGAGAAGATCAGGAGGTTGACCATGTAGATGACTAGCCATTCTTCAGCTATCATACAGTGGCTCAAAAAAGTGTCCCAATGTTTAGTGATTTTGGAAAGATTGGAAAGTAATAGAACAACGAGAATGAATTAGGTAAAGTACTTGCAGGATGGATGAAAGTACATGCTCTTGGCATTATGAAACATCTATGGTTTATGTAATTTGGTTGCCATGGGAGTGAGGTACAAGTATTTCAAAATGACATGTTATTGGGACACTTATTTGACCCTATATTTAACAACCATTATATCATATGTAACATAGGAATTTGATAGCTATTGATGGTTGCTATGTTACTAAGCTGTGTAATTATGTAAATGACATAACTCCAAGCAATGTAAACACCCTATGTCCCACTTCAATTGACCTCACCATATCATAAAATACATTCCTACTTCTATCAAAGCCAAAATTTTTATTTCCTCTGAATTTAGCCTTTTTGCCAGACAAATTGCATCCAAGACCAGTCTGGGGAAGTCCACTATGGCTAGGATCATTAAGAAGATCCTTTAAAAAAGGAGAATATCAAGTTAGAACATCCTTTCAAGCTTTCTTTTCTTAACAAGAGAAGGATTGCTTCTAGTATTATTACTGGAAAGGTTAACAATGCTGTTCAGGCCACCAATCTTATCAACACTGCCTTTGCCTCTTCTATCTCTGTCCAAGCTATCTGCAATGTTCTCAAGGCTGCATCTTTAAAGGCTATGATCAAGAAAAGAAGCCACTCTTGCCTATCAAGTACAGAAAGAGAGGTTGGATTGTACTTTCAGATACAAAGATGACTGTGGGAAACTATATAGACTAGAGTTATTTTGTCAGATGAGACAAATATCAGTAGGATTGGGTCAAATGAAAGGATATATATGTGGAAAAAAAATATGAGCCTATATAAAACAAGATGATTTAGGGAATAGTAAAGTTAGGAGGAAGTTCCTTGATGGTTTGAGAATTCACAAATTGGGATGGAGTTGGGATAGTTGTAGTGGAAGAGGGGAGAATAGATACTAAGTAGGATGTGTCCATTTTCAAGGACAATCTGCTTTCTAGTATGAAAGATTTTGTAATTTCTAAAGCAAGTATTATGTTTTAATAAGATAATGGCCTGAAACACTCCTCCAAAAAGATTCAAAACTTGACTTGGCCATAGTAGACTTCCCTAGACCAGATTTGGATATAATCTGTCTGAATAGAAATCCAGATTTAGAGGAAATAAGAATATCAACTTTAATAGAGGTAGAATTGGATATTATGATATAGTAAGCCCAATTAAAGTAAGACATAGGGTGTTTACATTGCTTGGAGTTATGTCATTTACATAATTACACAGCTTGGTAACATAGCAACCATCAATAGCTATCAAATTCCTATGTTACATATGATATAATAGTTATTAAATATAGGGTCAAATAAGTGTCCCAATGACATGTCATTTTGAAATACTTGTATCTCACTCCCATGGCAACCAAATTACATAAACCATAGATGTTTCATAATGCCAAGAGCATGTACTTTCATCCATCCTGCAAGTACTTTACCTAATTCATTCTCGTTGTTCTATTACTTTCCAATCTTTCCAAAATCACTAAACATTGGGACACTTTTTTGAGCCACTGTATCTCTGAAGGAGTTATTCATGAATCTCTGGAAGGTGGCAGGTGAGTTTGTGAGACCAAAAAACATGACTAGCGGTTTGAAGAGTCCTTTGTGGGTAATGAACGCTGCCTTCCATTGGTGTTCATCCTTTATCCTGACATTATTGTATCCCCAGCAAATGTTAAACTTGGTGAAGACCTTTGCATCCTTGAGTTTATCAATGAGGTCGGAGATCAAAGGGAGGGGTAAGCATCATGGATGGTGTGTTCATTGAGGTACCTGTAGTCTTGGCAAGGTCATAGTTTTCCATCCTTTTTGTTTACAAAGAAGAATGGAGCGGCTTGAGGGAAATTGGAAGGACAAATCTTTCCAGCCCAGAGATTCTCTTTGAGGAAAACTTCAGTGGCCTTTTGTTCATCTGGGGAAAGAGGTTAGACCTTACCAACCTTCGAAGTGATGGATTTGTTGAGGTTTATCTCATGGTCATAGGAATGAGATGGAGGAAGGTGTTCAGAGGTTTCTTTGGAGAATATGGAGGAGAATTGTTCATATTTGGAGGGGAGGGTGACTTTTGGTTTGGCCTTTTCAGCAGCCATGGCAAGATCCATGGTGTTGGTGAGTTTGGTGATGATGGGGGAGCCTTTAGGAATGAAGCAAGATCCACAACAGATGATCTGATTAATGATACATACCTCCTTGGCTCATTGATAGAATTGCAATTCCATCTCATAGCATAGGTACTTGTAGAGTCAAGAGTCATGGACAGCATGGACATTAACATGCTTGGGAGGGCAAGTAGATGGTGTTCATCATTTGAGATGGGAGTCATGGTGGAGTTGATCAGCAGTGTGGAGTTGGTAGAGTTCAAAGGATTGGTCTGAGGATTCAGGGATGTTAATGGTTTGTTGAGTCCAATCAATGGTGGGGTTGGTCTGTTTCAACCAAAGGAGTCCCAGAATAACATTCTCATTTCTACAGTTCATGATGTAGAAGAGGACCTTGTGGACAATGCCCTCAACATTGATGAACAAGGTGGAGGTGAAGCAGATGGTGCCATTTTTATTGGTGGATTGGCCAATGTTTTGGACAGTAATGGATTCAGTGAGTTTTTGAGTGGGAAGTCAATGTTTCCTGATGAATTGCCAGTCAATGTAGGACATATCTACTTTACTATCGACAAGAGCATGAGAATCAATGACTTTCATTGTGTGCAAGGGTTTGATAAGCTGAATGGGGAGTTTCATTGCTTTTGAAGAGGAAGATACAATTACAGGAGCACACATAAAGGAAGGGGATACTTGCATCAAATGAGTTCCCCAGTTCAAAAATCCCATTAGAAAGAAACCTTCCTAATAGTTTCTTCATCATCATCACTTTTCTCAAGCTCAATGAGTTTGGGGACTTCTTCATTTTTCTTGGCTACCTTTTGGACCTTTTGGTCTTTTAGGTTCTTGGGTGTGGAGGAGGAGGCAAAGTTGGGGCATTTCTGAAGAAATGGCAAGTGGAACAAGCCTATATTCTACAGCACCAGCACAGTCTATGGGAACACTCACAGAGGGTACTTTCCAGAGGGTAGAGACTTTAGGTGGTATAGGACTGAGAAAAGAGCTCAAAGAGGGGATCTTGTCTCAGAGGAGAGGTAGAACAGTAGATTGGTCTTAGTTCTATTGTCCTGGGATCAATGTCCCAGCTTATATACATGTACAGAGATATTTGTATCTATAGACAACCTCTCCATGTAAAGTAAGAGTAAAAATAGTGTTTCAGAACACTAAGGAATACCATGAGAGAATAGATGTCAAGTGTCATCTAAAGTGTTCACATGTCATTTAAATATGTTACCATTGACATGTCATCATCACATGACAAGAATCTAGATCATTAGATAAGAAGATTAGAAGATAATAGATTAGATCTTGATCATGTGTTTAGTATGATGTTCCTAAGCAGAATTGCTTGCAAGAAATATTGCTTCTTGATTATCTATAAACATTGGAACCCTAGGAAGGGAGAATCCAAGTTCAAGAAACAATGATTTCACCCAAGATATCTGTCTGGCAGTATCAGATATAGCCATATACTCTACTTCAGTACTGGAAAGAGCAATTGTCTTTTGTCTTTTTGACACCCAAGATACTGGTCCATCTGCAAGGAATATAATAGATTCAGTAGTAGATCTTTGAGTCTCAAGATCAGTTGCCCAATCAGCATCTGAGAATGCCAATAGTCCAGAGGACTTCAATCCATTAAAAACCAGTGCAAGATTCTTAGTTGAAGCTAAGTATCTGACAATATAGAGAGCATGGTTTAAATGATCTTCAGATGGATTGGCTAAGAATTGTGACATCTTGATGACAGTGAAGGCTAGATCTGGTCTTGTTCCAAGCATTATGTAAAGCAGGAATCCGATCACTGATTGATAGTGAGATCACAGATCATAAGTTAATTTATTAGATGCTATTTGAGGATTATATCCTGCAGGTAAAGGGGTGCAAGTAGGCTTCGCATTCTCCATTTGGAACCTCTTGACAACCTTATTAGCATAAGATATTTGATTGAGAGTTAGAATCCAGCTTTTGCGATCACAAGTGATGTACATCCCAAGGTATTCAGTAGTAGGTCCAAGATCTTGACATTCCCATATTTTCATAAAGGCTTTCTTCTTAGCCTTGAGGAGTTTGGAATTAGATCCCATGAATAGTGTGTCATCGACATAGATGATGGCAATGATAACATCCTCTCCTATAAAAAGAAAATAGACATCAGGATTTGATTTAGATCTGGTGAACCCTAAACCTAATAAAGATTTATGAAGTTCCTTATTCCACTGTAAGAAAGCTTGCTTTAGGCCATATATGGCCCTTAATAATCAACAAACTTTATGTTCCTGACCTTTCTCAAGATAACCTTCTGGTTGTTCCAGATAGATCTCCTTCTCGAGTTTACCATAGAGGAAGGCTGTTTTGACATTGAGTGCCTCAATGTCCCAGTCCTTCATAGCTGCAAGAGATAGGAGTAGTTGCACAGTTTCAAACCTAGCAACTAGTGAAAAAGTATCTTCAAAATCAATGCCATAGATCTGAGCAAATTCTTTGGCAATGAAGCAAGCCTTCTTTTGGCCATCGCTTTTGACAACAAATATCCATCGACCTTTAATGGGTTTTCAACCTTTGGAAAGATCAACAAGTTTCCAAACATTCCTTTCCCTTAATGGATTTATTTTCTCATCAGTGGCATTTCGCCATTGAGCTTGTTCGTCACTCGAAAGCTTTGCTATGTCCTTGTAATGCTTAGGGACAATAGCTGTGGTACACAGTGCACCATATGGGCATCCTGGACGCCCATTCAAGTGTTGTGGGACCATATCATGTGAGTTTGACACCTCTGTGTCAAATGGGCATCTAGGACGCCCATCCAAGTGCAGTGGTACCAGGTCACATGATTTTGAAGCCTGTGTGTGCAGCAGATGTCCTGAACACCTGTGTCCAAGCTCAAATTTTTCAAAAAACTGTTTTGATGAGTTAGCACTAGTAATTGGTGCTGTAATAAATTCTTCATCATCCTTAGAGTTCTCCTCCTGTATAGGCACTGGAGGATTGTCTACTTGAGTTAGTAAAGTGTTTGGATCAAGTCCACATTTATCCTTATCAAGTGTTCCTTTATGACAAGTTACTTTCTCAATCTCTACTGGAGACTTGTTTCCATAGATGGAATCAGGTCTAATGACTGGTCGTCATTCCCTAGTAGATCTTTGTAAAGCAAAGTCATCAGGATTGGATGGAAGGATTTGTCTTCTAGGAGGTGCAGCATTTGCTGGTCATCTCATAGGGCCCAAAGAATAATTCCTTTGTCTTTCCAGAGGTGGCTGGTACTCTGGGGTCAGTGCCCTTTGAGGCTGTTGGAAGTCTTGATCATTAAGATGATCAAGCAATTCTTGTTGAGTATTAGGAGGTAGTAGAAGATCATCATCTTCATCTGAAGTATCTTCATGATTGTGTTGTGATATATTGTTTTGAATAGGTTGTTTGTCTATTAGTCTATCTTCTGGGCAATAAGGAAAGATCTTTTCATCAAATGTGGCAGTTGACAATATTATGACTCTTCTTCATTTCTATGATCAAAAACGGTATCTTTTAGTTCCATTTTCATAACCAATGAAGATCATTGCTTCTGATTTCAGAGATAGCTTGATCTTTTGGAATGAACACGTAATCCTGACTTCCAAATACTCAAAAGTATAACACATCAGGTATCTTATCATTTCATAGTGTGATCGGAGGTTTCCAACCAAGTCTTTTCATAGGTTGTTGATTATAGATATATAATGCAGTTTCGATACTATCTTGCCAAAAAGTGGATGGAATGCATGCATGATGACATATTGCCTCAGCTTTTTCAAGAATAGTCCTATTGAAACATTCTGCTTGACCATTTTGCTAAGGGTTATGAGGAATGGTTTTCTGATGTTCTATTTCTGTTATGATTCATGATTACTCTTTTCTTTCTTTGCACGGTTTCACCTTAGCTCCTCGGACTTAGTTTCTTTCCACCGCTGACTCACCAACTCTCCGTCATACTCCATTTGCTTCGTCAGCAGTTACCTCCTTTACCTTCCATGATGTTCCATTATTACTAAGTCGTTACTCTTCTATGCCTGCCCTTATGATTCTCCCAAAGGTATATAAACCTTTGATACCGCACCGATGTACTTTAGCTTAGATCTCCTCAAGTCTCCTCTGAATCTACTTTGTTTCCTCTTTGCTCTAAGCCCAGGCATTAGACCTGCACCTTGAACCCTTGACCAGTCGCTCCCACTGTTGAGTGGAGTGTCTTCCCTTGGACTTCACACTACCGCTGAGTGTGCACTTACCTTGAAACCCTTTGAACTTATATCTTGAGGCTACACTCATCCCTACCCGGGCCAAGTGTAACAAAAGATCTAAGCTATCTTTGTGGCTACCATCACCGTAGCACCGCCCCACCATATCCCAATGAACTCGCATCCCTCCCTCTCTCTGGGGACTCTCTTCCAGAAAGAATGAACCCATCGACTCTTCCTCTGACAAAAGGGAAGAACCTCCTGAACCCCAAGATCTCGATATTGTCCTTACTGATAAGGAAGACAATACCCTTGAACTCTCCCACCACCTCTCTTCCACCCTGAACATTCCCAGAGCCCCCACTCTACCTTCCCCCACTCCCATTGCCCTGACAGGACAGATCTTTGGACCCCCTCCTATCTCTGGCATTCCAGTACACCGCTCCTCTCTCCCACTGAACCCAACTCTGACTCCCATGACTATGAAACCCACAGAACTCCGCCTTGGTACCCCTGAGAACTATGACGGTTCTCCCACCAAAGCTCTCCAATGGTTGAACAGCATGCAATTTTACCTCGTCATTAACGACCAGGTTTACAACACAGACGCCAAGAAGATAGCCTATGTGCTGTCTTACATGACCCTCAGATTGGCTCTAACTTGGGCCAATACCTTCCGGCAGAAGGCTATCTCCACCACTGCCATCACTTTCGGAACCTTCGAGGACTTCTGCGATACCTTCCAGAAGACCTTTACCCACCAGTACACCCTTGCCAACGCCATCTCCTGGCTTTCCACTACCCGGATGGAGTACAACTCCTCCAAGAAATCCTACATCCCTAACCTCACTGAATACACTGCCGACTTCCAAAGCAATGTCGCCCTTTCGGGCATCACTGATGAGAACGTCCTCATCAGCTACTACTCCGTCGGGTTGGCAGAACCCATCATGCGAAACATCTATCGCCTTGACTCTGTTCCCATGAAAATCAAGGATTGGTATGAGAAGGCCACACTCTTCGATTCCCGATTTGTGCAGGCCCAGGAAACCGCAAGACTTCATGCTGGGAAGACCTCCCGGGTCACACACTGATCTTACACCACTCCCACCCCTTCCCCTGCCAAAGACTCCAACGCTATGGATGTAGATGCTGTAAGAGTATCTAAACTTACCCCTGCCGAATGAAAATGTTGCATCAAAAAGGGACTTTGCTTCCATTGCTGACAAAGCGGCCATCTCAGTGGGGAATGCCCCAACTTCGCCTCTTCCTCCACCTCCACACCCAAGAACCTGAAGGACCAAAAGGTCCAGAAGGTAGCCAAGAAAGACAAGGAAGTCCCCAAACTCATTGAGCTTGAGGATAGCGATGACGAAGAAGAAACCGTTAGAAAGGTTTCTTTCCAATGGGATTTTTAAACCAGGGAACTTGTTCGACGCAAGTCTCCCCTTCCTTTACGTGTGCTCCTGTAATTGTATCATCCTCTTCGAAAGCAATGAAACTCCCTATTTAGCTTATCGAACCCTTGCATACCATGAAAGTCGTCAATGCTCATGCTCTTGTCAATAGCGGAGCAGATATGTCCTGCATTGACTGGCAATTTGTCAGAAAACATCGACTCCCTACCCAGAAACTCGCCAAACCCATCACCGTCCAAAACATCAACCAATCCACCAACAAGAACGGTTCTATTTGCTTCACCTCTACCTTGTTCATCAACGTTGAAGGAATCACCCATAAAGTTCTCTTCTACATCATGAACTGTGGAAACAAGAACGTCATCCTAGGACTTCCCTGGTTGAAACAGACCAACCCCACCATTGATTGGACCCAACAGACCATCAACATCCCTGAATCCTCCGACCAATCCTCCAAACTCTACCAACTCCACACCACCGACCAACTTCGCCACGACTCCCATCTGAAATGATGGACACCATCCGCTCATCCCCCCAAACATGTCAACGTTCACACCGTCCACAACTCCCAACTCTATGAATACCTGCACTATGAAACGGAATCACAATTCTGTCAATGAGCCAAGGAGGCTCACACCATCAACCACATCATCCGTTGCAGATCCCGCTTTATTCCCAAAGGCTCCCCCATCATCGCTAAGCTCACCAATGCTACTGAGCTTGCCATGGCAGCAGAAAGGGCCAAGCCAAAGGTCACCCTCCCCTCTGAATACGAGCAGTTCTCTTCCGTATTCTCCAAGGAAACCTCCGAACACCTTCCCCCATCTCGCCCCTACAACCATGAAATAAACCTTGATGAATCCTTTACCCTGAAGGTCAGCAAAGTCTACCCTCTCTCCCCTGATGAACAGAAAGCCACCGAGGCCTTCCTTGAAGAGAACCTCTGGGCTGGAAAAATTTGTCCTTCCAACTCTCCCCAAGCCACTCTATTCTTTTTCATAAATAAAAAGGATGGAAAACTATGACCTTGCCAAGACTATCGATACCTCAACTAACACACCATCCGCGATGCCTACCCCCTTCCTTTGATCTCCAACCTCGTCGATAAACTCAAAGATGCCAAGGTCTTCACCAAGTTCGACTTCCGATGGGGATACAACAATGTCAGAATAAAAGACAGTCACCAATGGAAGGCGGCATTTATTACCCACAAAGGACTCTTCGAACCGCTAGTCATGTTCTTCGGTCTTACCAACTCCCCTGCCACCTTCCAGAGATTCATGAATGACTCCTTCAGAGACATGATAGCCGAGGGATGGCTAGTCATTTACATGAATGACCTCTTGATCTTCTCCCCTGATGAAAAGACCCACACTGAACGTACTAAACGTGTTCTCCAACGAATACAAGAACTCGACCTCCACTTGAAACTTGAGAAGTGCACCTTCGCCACTAAGGAGGTAGAATACCTCAGAATGATCATCAAACCTGGACAACTTGCCATGGACCCTGTCAAGCTTGATGGGATTGCTAAATGGCTGACTCCCACCAAGGTCAAAGAAGTCCGATCATTCTTGGGCTTCGCCAACTTCTACAGGCGTTTCATTCCCAATTATTCCACTGTCGCCCGCCCCCTTATTGACCTCACAAAGAAATCCTCTGGATGGGATTGGACTGATGCTTGCCAAAAGTCTTTCGACTCATTGAAATGTCTATTCCTCTCGAAACCTATCCTTCACCTCCCTGATCCTTCTGCACCTTTTGCCATTGCCACCGACACCTCAAAGTACGCCTCCGGTGCTATCCTCCTCCAAACTGACCCAAACAGTGACTGGCATCCCTGCTCCTATTTATCGACTTTTTTCTCTTCCGCTGAACACAACTACAACATCTATGACTGTAAACTCCTTGCCATCATTCACGCCTTGAAGTCTTGGAGACATTACCTCCATGGCTCCCTGTCCCCTGTCCAGGTCTTCACTGACCACAAGAACCTCACATATTTCCACCAAGCCCAGACCCTCAACCGATGACAAGCTCATTGGCTCCTTGACCTTGCAGATTTCGACCTGAAAATGGTGCACATCCCTGGGAAACTCCTTGCTGGTCCCGATGCTCTTTCTCAATGCCCTGATCTCCATCCAGAAGACCCAGACAACAAAGGCACTGTTCTCCTCCCTGATTCCCTCTTCATCCATATCATTGACACTGCTTTGCATCGGAAGGTCTCATCCTCCTCCAAGGATGATCCCCTCGTTCTGAACGCATTGCAAGCCCTTGATGGGTCAATTCCCCCTGCCTTTCGCTCTTGCCTCTCAGACTGGGCATTCGACAATGGTATCCTCACCTACCAAGGATGTGTTTACATTCCCCCAGATGAAGAACTACGCCGTTCTATTGTCACCCAGTGCCATGACCACACTTCTGCTGGTTACCCTGGATATCTGAAGACTCGGCAGCTTGTCGCAGCAGAATTCTGGTGGCTGGGTCTTACCCAATTTGTCAGGAAATATGTTGAAGGATGTTCCTCTTGCCAACAGGCGAAGACAAACACACATCCCACTGTCCCCTCCACTGCTCCAATCAAGTCCTCCGCCTCCTGCCCTTTCCAACAAATCTCCTGTGACCTTATCACTGACCTTCCCCTCTCCTCTTCTTTCAACTCTCTCCTGGTCGTGGTAGACCATGGGCTTACTAAGGGGGTGATTCTTTGCCCCACTAAGAAATCTGTCTCCGCTGCTGGAATTGCCACCCTCTTTTTCCACAAAGTTTACAAACGCTTCAGCCTCTATGATAAAATCATCTCCGACTGTGGCCCCCAGTTTGCTTCCACTTTCACAAGGGAACTTGGGAAAATCCTCAGATATAACCTTTCCCTATCCACTGCATATCACCCACAGACTGACAGAGAAACCGAGCGTGTAAACCAAGAAGTAGAAACCTATCTTTGAATCTACTGTGGGAACAACCCCACCTCATGGTCCGAACACATTACACACGCCGAATTCGCCCACAACCACCGTCCACATTCTGTCACCGGAAAGTTCCCGTTCTACCTCATGATGGGCTATGAACCCCGTGCCCTACCTTCCGTCCTTCCCAACACAGACCTCCCTGCAATCGAAGAACGTCTCAAGGAGCTTACTGCGGCACAAGACAAAGCTCTTGCTGCCCATGAACTCGCTCGCCAGGTCATGAAAGCTCATGGAAACCATGGCTTCGTTCCCTTCGCCAAAGGAGATAAGGTTTGGCTTGAGGCTAAGAACCTCAAACGCCGTTCTCCCACTCCTAAGTTCGACCCCAAACGAGAAGGACCCTTCACTATCACAGAAGTCCTATCTCCCCTCACTTACCAACTCTGCCTACCGAAAACCTGGAAAATTCACCCTGTGTTTCATGCTTCTCTCTTATCTTCCTACTGTGAAAACAGCGTACACGGCCCCAACTTCCCTTCTCCACCACCTGACCTAATCAAAGGAGAAGAAGAATACGAAATTGAAAAGATCTTTCACCACCACAAACCTCCCTCCCACCACATGTTCTTGATCCGATGGAAAGGATACTCTGCCGAAGAAGATTCCTGGATCCCAGAATGGAATCTCAAACATGCAAAGTCCGCTCTTACCAAATATAAAAGACTTCACCCCTCCGCTTTCCCTTCCGCATAACCTTTGAACAATCTCCTACCATGTCTATCGAACAACTCTCTATTTCTTCTGAATCCTCCGTTACTGTTTCTTCCCCTTCATCCACTCAGGCCTCCCCTGGATGGACCGTCTCCATTCTCCCTGACAATCTTTCTGACATTACTCCCATGTGCCTTCCAGGCATTACCCATGTCTCTGTACCTGCCCCCATCATTTTCCATCCCCTATCCCCAGAAACCTTTGGAGCTTGCCCAGCTCTCCCACCTGTCGTTGCTGTCGACGTCCCTCCCCTCGCTAACAACCTTCGTGAAGGTCCACCCCCTGCCGACTACGTTCATGCTCTGTCCCACTATTTGGTGGACTCTCGCCTTGCCATTCCATTCAAGGCCCACATGGACATGGACTCCCCCTTCTTCACTCTCTACAAGGCTTACTTACAGACCTAGTGCCTCTCTGTCGTCACGAATGACTTCACTGCTCTCAATTCTGCTCCTCTCGATTGCAACTACGTTGCTACTGTCCAGGCCTCTATCCTAGAAAACCTCCATGCCACTATGTATCAACTGGGCTTTGGAGAATTCCTGGTGGATATTGATCGATACACCGTCAAGCTAGCAGCCGAGAATGCCCACCCCATCCTGCCCACTATCCACCCTGCCTTAACCCCACAACGACCCTCCTCTCCCTCGACGCCTTCTGCGTCCTCTGAACCTTTGACCCCCGCAGAGCTCGCTGCAGTCCAACGAGCTAAGAACTTGCATGAACGACAACGCCTCCTCGCTGAGGGACCCCTTCCCCCTTCTGACCATCGTTACTCTGATGCCTGTCACCAATGCCATCACCTCAGACATTTTCGGATCCACTGTCTGCTCTACCAATGTCCCATTATCCAGTGTAGGCAATGGTGCCCTGGCCATTCTCAGAGGGATTGTCCCTTCGCCACTAGATGACCTTCCGCTCGCAATAGGACTATGAATGCTCCTTCTGGTCCTATCCGCAACAGGGGATCTTTGGCTAACCGCCTCTCTGACGCCCCATCCCCTCCTTGTCACCTGATTCCATCGTCTTCCTCGTCATCTTCTTACCGTTCCACCCGATCTCGTCAAGGTTCCTTGTCCTCCAATTCGTCCTGCTCCTCCCGCTCCTCCCAGTTGTCGGGATCTCGTTGCCATTGTCCTATTCCTGTTCCTCCACCTCATCCTCGCTCTCCTTCTCCTGGAGACGATGTCATTCCTGAAGAAGGTTACTCGAACATCACAGGTTCGCCGGGTTACTCCTACTCTTTGCTTTACGACTACTATTAGGTTCTTTGATGTTGTCTTGAATCTAGTACAGGGGTAATGTTACAATTCATGGTTACTCTTTTCTTTCTTCACACGGTTTCACCTTAGCTCCTTGGACTTAGTTTCTTTTCACTGCTGACTCACCAACTCTCCGTCATACCCCATTTGCCTCGTCAGCGGTTACCTCCTTCACCTTCCATGATGTTCCATTATTACTAAGTCGTTACTCTTCTATGCCTGCCCTTACGATTCTCCCAAAGGTATATAAACCTTTGATACCGCACCGATGTACTTTAGCTTAGATCTCCTCGAGTCTCCTCTGAATCTACTTTGTTTCCCCTTCGCTCTAAGCCCAGGCATTAGACCTGCACCTTGAACCCTTGACCAGTCGCTCCCACTGTTGAGTGGAGTGTCTTCCCTTGGACTTCGCACTACCGCTGAGTGTGCACTTACCTTGAAATCCTTCGAACTTATATCTCGAGGCTATGCTCGTCCCTACCCGGGCCAAGCGTAACAATTCCATACAATGCAAGAAAAGATTGTAAATCAGATGCTAAGTATTCTCCCCCTCGATCTAGATGAACTCTTAGCTAGGAATGACCAGACTGCCTTTCTGCCCAAGATAACCAATCCTTAAAGGAGGAGGCAGTTTCTGATTTCCTAGCTAGGAACATGATTGAAGCATATCTACTATAATCATCAATAAAGGTAACCATCCAATGCTTGCCAGTACGAGACCAAATAGGCAATTCACAAAGATCAGTATGGATCAATGCTAATGGATGAGTTACCCTTGATGAGGATAACTTAAAGGATCATTGATGAGCCTTTCCCAACTGACAACCTTTGCAAGATGTGTTGGAGTAAGTAGGCTCAAGAGTAGGTAATCCCTTTAATTTAGAGGCATCATATTGGAGAACATTGGTAGAATAATGACCAAGACAATTATGCCACAATTCAAAAGAGTCTTTCAACAAGGCAGAACAGGCAACAGAGGGAACTACTGTTTGTACAGAAACCCAATGCAGCCTGCTTTGATCCAAGGTAGGTAGTCCCTTCAGGACCAAATTGCCTTGTTTGTCCAGAAATTGAGTAGTCTTCTTTATTATACATTGAAAGCCTTGTGCAGTCAAGGCTACCACAGATAATAACCTGTGACCAATGTGTGGGGCATACCATACACCTATTAAGACAAGTGTACAAAATGATTTACCATTATGGTGTCATAAGATTACTGTTCCCAGTCCATATATGGGAACCTGAGAACCATCAGCAACCTGACACATCCATTGTTGATTATGCCAAGATGAGAAATCAGTAAGGAAAGGGGGCAGGTGGTCAGAACACCCTGAGTCCACCATCCACTTATCATGTTGGATTACTGACTTACTATCACTCAAGGCATAGCAGGAACCATAGCCATCTTCATATTCAATGTCAAAGTATGTAGGATCATAGTAGCCAGTCTCTGAATCCCTATCATAGTCATGCCAAGTAACAGCATGACCAGATGGTATACCAGAAAGCCACTCCCCCATGCTCGGATGACAATCACGATTCCCATGAAAACCATAGCCAGAATGGAACAAAACCTCTTTCTTTCCTTTCTTTTTTCATCCACCAAGATTTGTCTACTTGCCAGTTGGTATCTCTACCTGCAGAGTTGGGTTAGAGGACCCTTGAGCAAAAGGACTGATTGGTAATGTGAGGGATCTTTGCAATAGGGGGATTATTCCCATCATCCTTGCCCCAATCTAGAACTTCCTCATCTTCATCATGAGTTTGGAGATCTAATACTCAATTAGATAGTCCCTTAATGGTCCTGTCAGAATCTGAATCAGATATGTCAACAATCATAGAAACCGTGTCTGCAACATGAGTTGCCTCATTTGCACAAAATTTCCCTTTACCTTTACCTTTAGGTCTGGAAGATGAAGGAACAGCTGGATTTGGAGCTTTACACTTCCCCAGACTGTTATTCCCCTGGTTCTGAGGCTGAGAATGTTGCTGATTTTGTAAAGAAGCAGCATGCTTTGTCTTATGCCACAAGCTATGACATATTTTGCAACATTCTCACTTTTGACCAGGCTTCTTCCCCTTGGCATTGGTATTCATGTTGATCCTGGAGATCCAATTAGCCAAAGATGTATTGGATCTTCTAGATGCTTCAGCAAGAATCATAAGGGTGATGTTAGATGTCTTGAAGTTTGTAGTAGATTTCATATGGATGGCAGTAGTGACGATGGAATTGTATGACTCCAGAAGTCCAGAGCATAGAATCATAGCCTGGAGATTGTCCAGAAGATTCAAGCCAGTTGCTGTCAATTGAGAAAACAATGTTTCTAGTGCAGCAATCTGCCCAGAGACATCTTGTAAGTCATTCAATTGCCATCAAATTGTTTGACGAAAAAGATGGAATTGGCTGGTTGGGCCAGTCAAAGCATAGAGAGATTTGAGGGTATCTAGGGTTTTCTTGACTAATGATGTATTGTGTATGTCATAAGACTTCTCAACAGTAGTACAGAGTTCTTCTTTCATATATAGGGTGATAACACCCATAGCTTGGAGATCAGAATCTAACCAGGCATTTCTTTGATCATCAGTAGTACCAGTACCAGCTGGATAGGGGAACTGTCCAGATGCAATCCAAGCCACTTTCAAAGTGATGAGATATGCATTGATTGATTCCAGCCATGAAGTTGTTACGATTCATGCTTACTCTTTTCTTTCTTCACATGGCTTCACCTTAGCTCCTCCAACTTTGTTTCCTTTTCTCCACTGACTCATCCATTTTCTGTAATATTCCACTTGCTTTGTCAGCAGATGCTTCCACCACATTCTATGATGTTCCATTCTTACTTAACCACTATTCTTCTATGCCTACCCTCATGCTTTTCTAAAAGGTATATAAACCTTTAATATCTTGCCAATGTACTTTAGCTTAGATCTCCTTGAGTCTTCTCTAAATCCACTTGATTCCCCTTTGCTCTAAGCCCAGGCATTGGACCTGTCCTTGAGCCCTTGAACCAGTTGCTCCCACTGTTGAGTGGAGTGTCTTCCTTGGACTTTGCACTACCATTGAGTGTACACTTACTTTGAACCCCTTCAAACTTATATCTTGAGGCTACACTTGTCCCTACCCAGGCCAAGCATTACAAAAGATCTAAGCTACCTTTGCAGCTACCATCACTGTAGTCTCGCCCCACCATATCACAGCGAACTTGCATCCCTCCCTCTCTCTGGGGACTGTCTCCCAGAAAGAACAAACCCATTGACTCCTTCTCTGATGAAAGGAAAGAACTCCCTAAACCCCAAGATCTCGATATTGTTCTTACCGATAAGGAGGACAACACCCTTGAACTCTCCCACTGCCTTTCCTCCACCCTGAACATTCCCAGAGCCCCTACTCCACCTTCTCCCACCCCCATTGCCTTGACAGGACAGATCTTCAGATCCTCTCCTATCTCTGGCATCCCTGTACACCACTCCTCTCTCCCACCAAACCCAACTCCGACCCCCATGACTATGAAACCTTTGAAACTCTGCCTTGGCACCCCTGAGAACTATGATGGTTCTCCCACTAAGGCTGTACAATGGTTGAACAGCATGTGATTCTACCTCACTGTTAATGACCAGGTTTACAACACTGATGTCAAAAAGATAGCCTATGTGCTATCTTACATGACCCTCAGATCGGCTCTAACATGGGCCAACACCTTTAGGCAGAAGGCTATCACCACCATTGCCATCACCTTTGGAACCTTCGAAGACTTCTGTGACACCTTCCAGAAAATCTTCACCCACCAGTACACCCTAGCTAATGCCATCTCCTGGCTTTCCACCACTTGAATGGAGTATAACTCCTCCAAGAAGTCCTATGTCCCTAACCTTGCTGAATACACTGCTGACTTTCAAAGTAATATTGCTCTTTTGGACATTACTGATGAGAACGTTCTTATTAGCTACTACTCCATTGGGTTGGCAGAACCTATTATGTGAAACATCTACAGACTCAATTCCCTTCCCATGAAAATTAAGGATTGGTATGAGAAGGCCACACTCTTTCATTCCCAATTTGTGCAGGCCCAGGAAACTGCAAGGCTTCATGCTGGGAAGACCTCCTGGGTCACGCACCAATTTTACACCACCTCCACCCCCTCCCCTGCCAAGGACCCTAACACTATGGACATAGATGTTGTAAGAGTGTCCAAACTCACCCCTGCCAAACGAAAATGCTGCATCAAAAAAGGACTCTGCTTCCATTGCCAATGAAGCAGTCACCTCAGTGGGGAATGCCCCAACTTTGCCTCCTCCTCCACTTCCACACCCAAAAACCTGAAGGATTGAAAGGTCCAGAAGGTAGCCAAGAAAGACAAAGAAGTCCCCAAACTCATCAAGCTTGAGGAAAGCAATGACGAAGAAGAAACTGTTAGGAAGGTTTCTTTCCAATGGGATTTTTAAATCAGGGAACTCATTCAATGCAAGTCTCCCCTTCCATTACATGTGCTCCTGTAATTGTATCATCCTCTTCAAAAGCAATGAAACTCCCCATTCAGCTTATCAAACCCTCACACACAATGAAAGTCATTGATGCTCACACTCTTGTTGATAGCAGAGCAGATATATCTTGCATTGACTGGCAATTTGTCAGGAAACATCGACTCCCCACCCAGAAACTTGCAGAATCCATCACCATCTGAAACATCAACCAATCTGCCAATAAGAATGGTTCCATCTGCTTCACTTCTACCCTGTTCATCAGCATCGAAGGCATTGCCCACAAAGTCCTCTTCTATGTTATGAACTGCGGAAATGAGAACATTATCCTTGGACTCCCTCGGTTGAAACAGACCAACCCCACTATTGATTGGACCTGACAGACCATCAACATCCCTGAATCCTTTGACCAATCCTCTAAACTCTACCAACTCCATATTGCCAACCAACTGCGCCATGACTTCCATCTTAAACAATGGACCCCATCTACCTGACCCTCCAAACATGTCAATGTCCACACTGTCCATGACTCCTGACTCTATGAATACCTGCACTACGAGACGGAATCACAATTCTGTCAACAAGCCAAGAAAGCATGTATCATCAACTGGATTATCCACTGTGGGTCTCACTTCATTCCCAAGGGCTCCCCTATCATTGCCAAACTCACCAATGTCACCAAACTCGCCATGGCAGCAGAGAAGGCCAAACCAAAAGTTACCCTCCCTTCTGAATACAAACAGTTCTCCTTCATGTTCTCCAAAGAAACCTCTGAACACCTTCCCCCATCTTGCCCCTATGACCATGAGATAAACCTTGATGAGTCTTTTACCCCAAAGGTCAGCAAGGTCTACCCTCTCTCCCCTGATGAACAGAAAGCCACTGAGGCCTTCCTTGAAGAGAACCTCCAAGCTGAAAAGATTTGTCCCTCCAACTCTCCCCAAGCCACTCCATTCTTCTTCATAAATAAGAAGAACAGAAAACTATGACCTTGCCAAGACTACAGATACCTCAACAAACACACCATCCGCAACACTTATCCCCTCCCTTTGATCTCCAACCTTGTCAATAAACTCAAAGACACTAAAGTTTTCACCAAGTTCAATGTCCACTGGGGATACAACAACATTAGGATAAAGGACAGTCACCAATGGAAAGCGGCATTCATCACCCACAAAGGACTCTTTGAACTGCTAGTCATGTTCTTTGGTCTCACCAATTCACCTGCCACCTTCCAGAGGTTCATGAATGACTCCTTCAGAGATATGATCACTAAAGGATGGCTAGTCATCTATGTGGTCAACCTCCTGATCTTCTCCCTCAATGAAAAGACTCACACTGAATGAACTAAGCATGTTCTACAACAGATGCAAGAACTCAACCTTTATCTGAAGCTTGAGAAATGCACCTTCACCGCCAAGAAGGTAGAATACCTTGGAATGATCGTCAAATCCAGACAACTTGCCATGGACCCTGTCAAGCTTGATGGGATCACCAAATGGCCTACCCCCACTAAGGTTAAAGAAGTCCAATCATTTTTAGGCTTCGCCAACTTCTACAGACACTTCATCTCCAATTACTCCACTGTTGCTCGACCTCTCATTGACCTCACCAAGAAATCCTCTGAATGGGACTGGACTGATGCCTGCCAAAGGTCTTTCAACTTATTAAAGCAGCTCTTTCTCTCCAAACCAGTCCTCCACCTCCCTGATCCCTCTACACCTTTTGCCATTGCTACTGATGCTTTGATATATGCCTTTGGCACAATCCTCCTCCAAACCAACTCAAATGGTGACTGGCATCTTTGCTCTTACCTGTCAACTTCATTCTCTCCCACTGAATGGAACTATGACATCTATGATTGAGAACTCTTAGCCATCATCCATGTCCTGAGGTCTTGAAGACATTACCTCCATGGCTCCCCATTCCCTGTCCAGGTCTTCACTGACCACAAAAGCCTCACCTATTTTCACCAGGCACAGACCCTCAACTGGTGACAAGCTTGTTGGCTCCTCAACCTTGCAGACTTTGACTTGAAAATGGTACATGTCCCAGGGAAACTTCTCACTGATCTCAACACCCTCTCCTGACGACCAGACCTCCACCCCAAAGACCCAGACAATGAAGGCACCATCCTCCTCTCTTCGTCCGTGTCATCAACACTGCTCTACATCAAAATGTCTCATCCTCTTCCAAGGATGATCCCCTCATTCTGAATGCATTGCAAGGCCTTGATGGGTTGATTCCCCCTGCCTTCTGCTCTCACTTATCTGACTGGGCCTTTGACAATGGTGTCCTCACCTACCATTAATGCATTTACATTCCCCCAGATGATGAACTATGCTGCTCTATTGTCTCTTGATGCCATGACCACACTTCTACTGGTCACCCAGGTTATCTGAAGACTTGCCAACTCATGGCCTCAGAATTCTGGTGGCCAGGTCTCACTCAATTTGTCCAAAAGTACATTGAAGGATGTTCCTCTTGCCAACAAGCCAAGACAAACACACACCCCACCGTCCTCTCCACCACACCAATCAAATCTTCTGCCTCCTGCCCTTTCCAACAAATCTCCTATGACCTCATCACCAACCTCCCCCAGTTCTCTTCTTTGGATTCTCTCCTGGTCGTGGTAGACCATGGGCTTACTAAGGGAGTAATTCTTTGCCCCACCAAGAAATCTGTCTCTGCTGCTGGAATCACCACCCTTTTCTTCCACAAAGTTTACAAACACTTTGGACTCTATGATAAAATTATCTCCAACTGTGGTCCCCAGTTCACTTCCACCTTTGCAAAGGAACTTGGGAAAATCCTCAGATATAACCTCTCCCTATCTACTGCCTATCATCCTCAAACCAATGGAGAAACCAAGCATGTAAATCAAGAAGTAGAGATCTATCTTCAGATCTACTGTGGGAACAACCCCACCTCATGGTCTAAACACATCACCCATGCTGAATTCGCCTACAATCACCACCCACACTCCGTCACTGGAAAATCCCCATTCTACCTCATGATAGGCTATGAACCCCATGCCCTACCTTCCATCCTCCCTAACACTGACCTTCCCATGATTGAAGAATGTCTCAAAGAACTGATCACTGCATGAGATGAAGCCCTTGCTGCCCATGAACTCGCTCGCCAAGTTATGAAAGCTTGTGGAAACTGTGGCTTCACTCCCTTCACCAAAGGAGACAAGGTTTGACTTGAGGCTAAGAACCTCAAATGCTGTTCTCCCACCCCAAAGTTCAATCCCAAGCGAGAAGGACCCTTCACCATCACAGAAGTCCTATCTCCCCTCACCTACTGACTCTGCTTACCAAAAATCTGGAAGATTCACCCCATGTTCCACGCTTCTCTCTTATCTCCCTACTGTGAAAACAGCATACACAGCCCCAACTTCCCTTCTCTGCCACCTGACCTAATCAAAGGAGAAGAAGAATACGACATTGAAAAAATTATTCGCCACTATGGACCTCCCTCTCGTTGCATGTTCTTGATTCAATGGAAAGGATACTCTGCTGAAGAAGATTTCTGGATCCCAGAACGGAATCTCAAACATGCAAAGTCCGCTCTCTTTGAATATAAAAGACTCCATCCCTCTGCTTTCCCTTCCTCATAACTTTTGAAACCTTTGAATACTTCTCCCATCATGTCTATTGAACAACTTTCTATCTCTTCTGAATCCTCCATCACTGTTTCTACCCCTTCTTCCACTCAGGCATCCCCTGGATGGACCATTTCCATTCTTTCCAAAGATCTTTCCAATGTCACCCCTATGTGCCTTCTTGACATCACTCATGTTTCCATACCTGCCCCCATTGTTTTCCATCACCTTTCCCCAGAAACCTTTGGAGCCTGCCCAGTTCTACCTTCTGTCGTAGCTGTCAATGTTTCCTTCCTTGCCAATAACTTTCAAGAAGGACCACCACCCACTGACTATGTTCATGCATTGTCCCACTACCTGGTGGACTCCCACCTTGCCATTCCATTCAAAGCCCACATGGACATGGACTCCCCCTTCTTCACTCTTTACAAGGCTTTCCTGCAGACCCAGCACCTCTCAGTTATTACTAATGACTTCACTGGTCTCAACTCCACCCCTCTCAATCGCAACTATGTTGCCACAGTCCAGGCCTCTATCCTGAAGAACCTCCATGCTACCATGTATCAATTAGGCTTCAGAGAGTTTCTTGTTGATATCAATCGATACACTATTGAGTTAGCTGCTGAGAACACTTGCCCTGTCTTGCCCACCATCCATCCTGCCTTGACCCCACAATGAACCTCTTCCCCTTCAACACCCTCTACATCTTCAGAGCCTCTGACCCCAGCCAAACTTGCAGCTGTACAACGAGCTGAGAACCTCCATGAACAACAACCCCTTCTTGCTGAAGGACCCTTTCCCCTTTCTGGCCATCATTACCAGGACACATGCCACCAATGCCATTGCTTTGGACATTTCTGAATCCGTTACCCACTTTACCAGTGCCCCATCATCCAGTGTAGGCAATGGCATCCTGGTCACTCTCAAAGGGACTGCCCCTTCACCACCAGACAACCTTCCACATGCAATAGGACCACGAACACTCCCTCTGGTCCTATCCACAATGGAGAATCTTTGGCTAACTGCCTCTCTGACACTCCATCCCCTCCTCATCACCTGATTCCATCATCTTCCTTGTCATCTTCATACCATTCCACTAGGTCTCGCCAAGATTCATTGTCTTCCAACTCCTCTCACTCCTCTTGCTCTTTCCAGTTGTTGGGATCTTGTCATCATCATCCTATCCCTGTCCCTCCACCTCGTCCTCACTCTCCCTCTCCTGAAGATGATGTCATTCCTGAAGAAGATTACTTGAACATCACGGGTTCACTGGGCTACTCTTACTCTTCACTTTATGATTACTATTAGGTTCTTCAACATTGTCTTGAATCTAGTATGGGGGTAATGTTACGATTTATGCTTACTCTTTTCTTTCTTTGCACGGCTTCACCTTAGCTCCTCAGACTTTGTTTCCTTTTCTCCACTGACTCACTCATTCTCCATAATATTCCACTTGCTTTGTCAGCAGATGCTTCCATCACATTCTATGATGTTCCATTCTTACTTAACCACTATTCTTCTATGCCTGCCCTCACACTTTCCTAAAAGGTATATAAACCTTTGATATCTTGCCAACGTACTTTAGCTTAGATCTCCTCGAGTCTCCTCTGAATCCACTTGATTCCCCTTCACTCTAAGCCCAGGCATTGGACCTGTCCTTGAACCCTTGAACCAGTCACTCCCACTGTTGAGTGGAGTGTCTTCCTTGGACTTTGCACTACCATTGAGTGTACACTTACTTTGAACCCCTTCAAACTTATATCTTGAGGCTATGCTCATCCCTACCCAGGCCAAGTATAACAGAAGTATAGTTGTCAGCTCCAGTCAAAGTGATGATGTTTTTGGTAATGCCAGATTCAGATTTGGACATGGTTCTATAATAATCCAAGAAGAATGTAATCAACAATTGGATTGGAGAAGTTATTTCTAAAAGGGGACAGAGCAGAGACAAGGGGAATTTCTGAGAAATCAGGTTCCAGAACCCAAGATTCTGTAGTAATCAAAACTGGCATTTCTATGTCCCTGTTCCAGGAGTAAGGGGGGAGATCTTATGATACTTGTTCCTTGCATAGATCAAAGTGAAGGTCATTGAAGAAATGGTAGTTATTGACCTCAAGGTCACCATATCCAAAGATATCCCATTCACATTCCACATTGGGTGTGATAATCATGTGAACTGGAACATAAAGATTCATTTCGTAATAGGTATGTAAGAAATACTTATCAAGCATGCCCGAGCTTTTCTGTGGCACATCACAGGTGTAAGGAATGCCTAGGACTGCTGGTAGAGGGTACAGAGGGTGTATTGAATCTCAAGATAACCTTCTGGATTGCTTTGTAGCTGGGCCCTGATCTGGTTGTTCAAGAGTTTCCTCTTTCTCCACTCTGATCTTTTTTGAGATCAGATGTTCCTCTGTTTCAAGTCGTTCCTTTGCCAAGCAGGCATTCTCAATCAAGAGACCCTTGACTCAATGTTATAGGAAGGCAACTTTCCCTCTAGCAGTATTCAACAAGAGACATTGAGAATGTCTCTTGTGTGTGACTGCAGAAGACTTTACCTAATCAAAATGATAGTTAAAATATGTATCAAAAGTAGAATGAAATCTCCTCCTCCAAATAGCATCGAGTACAGCATTGTACTCAAGGATCTTGGAAATATCCCACCACCTGTTGTACTGTGCACTCCCAACCTAGTCCAACAGTCCTAATGCTTGAGTGAAATCAGATCCAAACATTAGGTTATATCTCATTTGGGTCAAGTGCCCATTTGAGAGCTTCCCCTACCTCCTGTCTCATGAAAGCAAAGTAAAACCTTTGCTGCTCCATGGATAGGTGCTCGAATCCCTCATGATGAAGAATATGAGATTGGACAGAATTGATCCTGTGCTCCTCATCTGCTGATGCAAAGCAGATTGGAATCTCATTCCCCTCCAAGACAGAAATTAGGGGCTCCCCCTCATATACAGTGAACTGAAAGACATTGTTTGTATCCCAGGAGTCTGAAAAACCCAGATCATCCCTGGATACTCTAATGATGTGGCTCGTTGTCCTGTGTGCAGTCCATTGGACATTGGAGCCTTCAGATCTGCAAGTTGATAGGTTCCTTCCTCTGGATAGAGGATGGGATCTGCCATGTCTTTCAGGAGCTACTCCTTAGAGGTGAGGAGGCTCTTGTATGCAAAGATTATGTGGTCTACATTGTAAGGCATTGTCTGGAGGATTAGGAATATGGTAAGCAGCCATCCCAACTTGAATCAGTGGATATATGACTGGTCCCAGAGCTGCTGCCATCTCTGCTTCAGGAATTTGCCCTTCGGGCACCCTTACAGGCTGTGGCAACTGCATCCCATCTTCTCTAATTGGATGGTATGGAGGGGCAGGAGTATGAGCATCAATATGAGGGGCAAATCTTGGCTCATATCTTTGCTTGTAATTGGGAGGATCCACAAAGAAATTATGAAGTAAAAGATCATAACGACTTACTCCATATGCAGGTGGTCTTTGTTGATTTAGACTGGGGATGTCTCCAACAGATGTAACCTAATACGAGATAGTGTGGATTGCATTAGTGGTCCTGATTTGTACTCCAATATTTCAAGAAGATTTGGTAGAGAAATAATGACATATAATAATAAAGGTTTGGGCAGATATTACTAGAAGGATGTCACATTGAACCACAGAATCCAAGTCTAGTATCCAGGCACCAAACTGAACAAGGATAGATATACACCAGAAGAAACCACTCAAACCCCCAGGAAAGTTAAACACTGGAAAGGGTAAAGACATAACAATGATAGTTACAATCCGATTCAATCAGAGCTCATAACCTGAAGAAATGGCAAGTGGAACAAGCCTATATTCTACAGCACCAGCACAGTCTGTGGGAACACTCACAAAGGGTACTTTCCAGAGGGTAGAGACTTTAGGTGGTATAGGACTGAGAGAAGAGCTCAAAGAGGGGATCTTGTCTCAGAGGAGAGGTAGAACAGTAGATTGGTCTTAGTTCTATTGTCCTGGGATCAATGTTCCAGCTTATATACATATACAGAGATATTTGTATCTATGGACAACCTCTCCATGTAAAGTAAGAGTAAAAATAGTGTTTCAGAACACTAAGGAATACCATGAGAGAATAGATGTCATGTGTCATCTAAAGTGTTTACATGTCATTCAGAAATAACATCTGACATGTGAACTCTCTCATGTCATCATCACATGACAAGAATCTAGATCATTAGATAAGAAGATCAGAAGATAATAGATTAGATCTTGATCATGTGATTCTCAACAATTCCCCACTGAGGTGACTGCTTCATTGGCAACAGAAGCAGAGTCCTTTTTCAATTTTCATTCAGCAGGGGTGAGTTTAGACACTCTTACAGCATCTACATCCATAGCATTGGGGTCTTTGGCAGGGGAGGGGGTGGGGGTGGTGTAAGATTGGTATGTGACCCAGGAGGTCTTTCCAGCATAAAGCCTTGCAGTTTCCTGGGCCTGCACAAATCAGGAATCGAAGAGTGCAGCCTTCTTGTATCAATCCTTGATTTTTGTGGGAATGGAGTCAAGTCTATAAATGTTTCACATGATGGGTTCTGCCAACCTGACAGAGTAATAGCTGATGAGAACATTCTCATTAGTGATGCCCAAAATGGTGACATTGCTTTGGAAATCTGCAGTGTATTCAGCAAGATTGGGGACATAGGACTTCTTGGAGGAGTTATACTCCATTCGGGTGGTGGAAAGCCAAGAGATGGCATTAGTGAGAGTGTACTGGTGGGTGAAAGCCTTCTGGAAGGCATCACAGAAGTCTTCAAAGGTTCCGAAGGTGATGGTAGTGGCAAAGATGGCCTTCTGCCAGAATGTATTGGCCCACATAAGAGCCAATCCCAGGGTCATGTAAAATAATGCATAGGCTATCTTCTTGGCATCCAAGTTGTAGATCTGGTCATTGACAGCAAGGTAGAATTGCATGCTATTCAACCATTGTATGGTCTTGGTGGGAGAACCATCATAGTTCTCAGGGATGCCAAGGCAGAGTTCTGTGGGTTTCATAGTCATGGGAGTCAAAGATGGGCTCTGTGGAAGGGTGGAGCAGTGTACTAGGATGCCAAAGATAGGATGTGATCCGAAGATCTGTCCTGTCAGAGCAATGGGGGTGGAAGAAGGTGGAGTGGGGACTCTGGGAATGTTTAGGGTGGAGGAAAGGCAGTGTGAGAGTTCAAGGGTGTTGTCCTCCTTATCAGTAAGGACAATATTAAGATCTTGGAGTTCAGGAGGTTCTTTTCTTTCATCAAAAGAAGAGTCAATGGGTTCGTTCTTTCTGGAAGAGAGTTCCCAGAGAGAGGAAGGGATTCAAGTTCATTGGGATATGGTGGGGTGGTACTATGGTGATGGTAGCCACAAGAGCAGCTTAGATCTTTTGTTACGCTTGGCCCAGGTAGGGACAAGCATAGCCTCAAGATATAAGTTCAAAGGGGTTCAAAGTAAGCACACACTCAATGGTAGTGCAAAGTCCAAGGGAAGACACTCCACTCAACAGTGGGAGTGACTGGTCAAGGGTTCAAGGGGCAGGTCTAATGCCTGGGCTTAGAGCAAAGAAAGAATCAAGTAGATTCAGAGGAGACTCAGGGATATCTAAGCTGAAGTATATCAACAAGGTATTGAAGGTTTATATACCTTTAGAGAGAGCATAAGGGCAAGCATAGAAGAGTAAGTAAGAATGGAACATCATAGAATGTGGTGGAAATATCTACTGATGAAGCAAGTGAAGGATTATGGAGAATGGGTGAGTCAGCAGTGGAAAAGAAACAGAGTCCAAGAAGCTAAGATGTAATCATGCAAAAAAAAAAAAGAGTAAGCATAAATCATAACAGATGCCATCAAGGCACTGTCATCCACATTAGCCTCATTTCTCATGGTGGACAATCATATTCAATGGATCAACAAAGTTGTTGCTGATCGAGTTATTGAGATGGCAAATGAATGGGTCAACTTGTTGAAGGGCGATGGTGGTTGTATTTTTGCTTGTCGTACTATTCTTTGGCCCACTCACACTATGCCCACCAGCACTGTGTCCAGTGGTACTATGCCCTGCAACACTACACCCAGGCTTGGCAGCACCCACCACAGACTGGCTGGCAGATGTCCAACTGTGCTTACTTCTGCCATGCTACACTATGGGCATGGAGGACATGGTCGCTGTAGAGGTAGGTGGTTCTGGTGAGAAGAGGAGAGATCCTGAGCCATCCATCCCATCTGGAGATAGAGATGAGAGGGGCTGCTTTGCATTACTGGACAACTGGGAAGAGAAATGGGGTGGAAAAGGTGCCAGCAAACAAGAAGGAGCATAAGAGAGTGAAGTCGAACTTGTGCTAAATAGACTGGTAGCAGCTGCCACTGGTGGTGTGCCAGCATTTGCGAGTTGCTGGGCCAGATTAGTAGTGAAGGGGCCCAAGGCAAAAGAAGTGGCAGCTGGCAGGGTGGTCATGCCATTTGTATTATCTTCCTCAGGCTCAACCACTGGGGGCAGCAGTGCCCCTCCTTGGAATGCAAATTTTCCCATTGCAACACCTCCTGCCATTATATCCTCCATCAGCTCAAGGTGTGGCCACCCTGCATTTGCAAAGTCCCTGAAGAAGCCATGATTCTAGGTAAGTAAATTAGCATTGTATATTGTCGGTAAGCAACTCAGAAACATACCTTTCAACTGGTAAATTCATTAAGCACTAACTGGGCCCCTGTCCCTGAGATGTTTGCACCTCACTCATTGTCCCAGTGGACTCCTGATAAGCTTTGCCAGGAAGCAATGACTGAGTAGATAGTCCTGAGCTACTATATATCATTAGTTTTGGTCTGTAGCATCAATATATATGGTGCATGTACCTGGGAGAATTTTGACTTGACACTACTGCCATCCTTGGCTTTGCTGGTCACCAGGAGCAGCTGGATGTGTGCTGCAGCAGCATTGAAGGTTGACTGCTTGAATTTCCCCCCAGCAGAACCCTCTGAGCAATGTTCATGAAGATAGAGGACCATCACAGCAACCTCAGGATCACTCCATCTCACTCTCAAAGCTGCTGATTGATGTTCCTCTGCCATAATCTCAGATGTCTTGGTAAGTAACTGAAGTAGCTTTGTGAGCTGGATACAGACAAGTTGGCAATGTACTCCAACCTGCTGGAGATAGTGATTGGTTGTGAGTGTCATTGCAAGTGGGGGTTGCAGAGTAAGGTTTGCTGGCTTTCAGTACTTAAATCTCTGCTACAAAGATGGAATGCCAGCCATGATACCAGTGGTTAGACCAAACAACATCAAGCAAGAATATTGCCAACATTCAGCATGCTGAACAGACTCTAATGGCTCAATCTTTGATCAGTTAATCATGGGAGTATAGCATTCTCTTTTTACTTGTATTTTTTTCTACTACATGTTCAAGTATATATCAAGGTGTCTCTACTATATAATCTTAATAAATTGTTGTTGTCAAAAATGAGGAGGCAACCAAAATCTTTGTGGCCCAAGTGCCAGTAGATGACTGTAGTGAAAAAGTAGGATAAGGCCATGATGATTTTACTGATGTTGTCATGGACATACAAAGATAGGGGGCTATATAACCTAACTCACATGGGCCAGCTGACAGGCTACAACCAAGAAACAACCCTTTTCCATCCAGTACAATTACATCAGTCATGAACAATGACCTTGACAAACAGTCAAGGACCTTTCAAGCTATATTTGGACCAGCCATGGAAGCCAATCATTAGCACCAGCAAGCTTGAATGATGTCACAGTTGCATGCACCACGAGATTGAACCTCAGCAACTTTCCCTCATCAGTAAATTAACAAGTTGCTTTTTGTGCTTTTAGCTGTGCTTTTTTGTGCTTTTTCATGCTTTTACAGTGCTAAGATCACTTAATAGCACTTTTTTTGCTTTTAGTAAGCAAAAAAGCACAAAAAGCAACTTGACAACTTACTGATGCCTATACCACAGGTAAGACTCACTCTTACTGTCCAACTTCTCGAACAGCGTCAAAAGATTGCTGATCACGACAAAAACCACTGATTTATGCGGTCTGTGCGGATACAGTCGCATTCTACCTACTGCCCGATGATGAACCACTTCTGAATCAAGTCGGATGCGGGCTCTTTCTGATTCCGGCCAGGTAAGCTCAGACTGGGCTTTTTGTAGCAATTGCGCCTCACGTCCGTCATTGCGCCTCATCTCCCATTGTTACCACTTGCTACCAAGTCTTCGCGATGAACGATTCGAAGAAAGTTCAAAACCACCAGCATCCCGAATGGCCATGTGCCGTCAGGACCGGCCTTGTGTAAATCTGCCGTGGACTTGTGCATTATTGGCGGGGCGGACGAACTAGTCCACAT
>JBBPUH010000058.1:10684-25068 GCA_038094555.1 Boletus aff. phaeocephalus
TCGCGATGGATGACGCCGTGCCTGTGCAAGTGTTCGAGACCCTGAGCGGTCTCCCTGGATACGGCGGCGATTTGACCCTCGGTCATCAAATTGGCGGTGACGACGTCGGTCAAGGAGCCTCCTTCCATGTATTCCATGACGACCCAGAGGTCGTTTTTGTGTAAAAAGGAATCGATGTAATTGACAATGTTTGGGTGCCTCGAAGCACGCATAACGAGAATTTCGTTGATGATGAGGTCCTTTTTCGGCTGTTTGTCGAGATCCATTTGCTTGATGGCGACAGAGAGGTTGGTTCCGACTTGGTAAGCGGTATACACACCGCCAGAAGCGCTGCGATGATAGATCGTCGACAGGTCGGGAAAAGGAAAGAGATGACTCACCCCTGGCCAATCTTTACCAAATTTCGGTAAAGTTTTGTGGGGTCGGAGTCGGTGCATATTTGTTGGAGACGGCGGATGATGTCGTCTGAACTTTCCTTGTCCTTGTCCTTTTTCTCCCTCCGTCGAGGGGTGGCGACGCCAGCTGTCTTTGCCAAGCTGGCCGCAGCAGGGCTTGGCTGCTGTGTTTGATGAACTGCCCTCGGGTCTTTTTCCCTGGTGGGAGTAGGGCCTTTAAGTGTGATATCAGATTGGGACGATCGAGCAGGGTGCTTCTTTGGCGCACCGGTTTGGGCAGGGGCAGGGACGGCCCCAACGCTGGGAGGACGCCTGGAACGGGTGGTGGTGCTTGCACGCCCGAGCTCCTGGGGCTTTGTGGTGCGGACGGGGGTGCGCTGTGATGTGGAGCGATCGAGGGCAGGGAGTGCGGTGGTGGGTGGTGCTGGCGCGGGGCGGTACGTGCTTGGGGATGGCGCAGAAGGGGTAGACGGGGACGGGACGATGAGAGACGGGATGGGTTTCTTAGGGGGCGGGGGGGCGGGACGCTAGAGGAGGGATGAGCGGGGATGAGGGAGAGGGAAGTCGCGCACCGAGTTCTGGAGGGCCATGTCGGGGAGGGACTTTGGTGTGCCGAGGTAGGGGGTAGTTTCGACGGCGCCCATCTTGTCCCAGACGTCGCCGTGGCCCTCCTGGTAAAACTTGACAATGTCCATGACAGCCTGTGGGTTCTTTTCCTGCTCTGATCTGGAGATGCCGCTCTCCTGGAGCAGCTGCTGCCATTCTTTTGGCAGGCCAGTGAATTCGCCGGTGGACGAGTTGAAGCCGACATGGGTGAGGTGAACGGGGTCGTAGGGGGTGCTGATCTCTGGTCGCTTCGATGTGTTGAGAAAGTCGGACATGAAGCCGAGCATGCCCTTTTTCGACCTTGTCACGAGGGTGCCGCTGCGAGATCTGGTGCCGGGGGAGAGGGTGCTGGTCGTGGTGGTGAGGACGTCGCCAGAAGAGACGGGGAGAAGGGAGTCTGATGGATCTGGTGCGAAGGAGGCCTCGGGCGTGGAGACGGTTGCGGGCACGGAGAGACGCCTGCTTGCGATGGTGCTGGCGGGGAAGAGGTCGTTCAGGGTTGCGGTGTTGGCGCGGGATGGGCGAGGTGGCGGGGACGCCATCGGTTTCGGGGGTGCTGCGAAGGGGTCGGTGTTGGAGAGAGAGAGCTTTCGTGCGCGGGGGTTGGGTTTCTGGAGGGAATTGCGGGTTGGGGTCTTTGACCTGAACGTCGTTGGTGGTGGTGGAGGAGGGGCCTGTCTCGTCGGCTGAAACGCGGGCTGGTCGTGGTAGTTTGCGGCGACTGCAGCGGTGACGGCGTTCAGGTTGGCGTCTCTGAGGAGGTCCGAGTATTCTTGGATCGACTCGCGCGACGGTCGATGGTACTCGACCGTTATTTTCGACTGTCGCCTCGTCGTGCTCATGGTTCAGGTCGAAAACGTGTTGGCTCTCGATCTCTCCACTCAGACCCTCAAGGCTGTCCTCGTCGACCACCACGTCGTACACACCGCAGCCGTACACTTTGACATCGACCTCCCCGCCTATGCCACCACCAACGGCGTCCTCCGTGACGACGCCCACGTCACCGCACCCGTGCGCATGTGGCTCGACGCCCTCGTCCTCGTCCTCCACCGTCTCAAGCACGCTGGCGCAGACTTTGCCACCGTCGTAGCCGTCTCTGGCGCAGCTCAGGTGAGCCCTCCAGCTCAACCAGACCCGTCTCATCCCCGCACAGCAACACGGCTCTGTCTACTGGTCCGACACCGCCGAGTCCGCCCTCGCCACCATGCGCACCCTCGCCGATCTCGCTCCACACGCCTTCGCCCTCCAAGACGCACCCACCTGGCAAGACTCGTCCACCACCCAGGACTGCGTCCACCTCGAAGCAGCCATCGGCGGCTCACAGCGCCTCGCAGACCTCACCGGTTCCCGCGCCTACGAGCGCTTCACCGGCCCTCAGATCGCCCGCGTATGCGCTTCCGTTCTCGCTTGCCATCCATCCTCATCTTCTTTAGATCCGCAGGCTGCATCCAGATGCCTACCGTCGCACAGCCCGCATCTCCTTGATCTCATCCTTTATCGCGTCCCTCTTCCTTGGCCATGTCGCACCAATCGACGTTGCCGACGCCAGCGGCATGAACCTCATGAACGTCCTCACTTCAAAGTGGGACGACGCCCTGCTCCATGCCTGCGGCGGTCCAGACCTCCGCTCCAAGCTCGGTCCAGATCCAGTTCTCGGTGGCACCGTCCTTGGAACAGTCTCCAACTGGTGGGTTTCAACATGGGGGTTCAGTCCCGGTGCGTCTCTCTCTCTGCCTCCCAATCCCTACCCTCATCGCCCCGCAGAGTGCATCGTCGCGCCCTTTACCGGTGACAACCCTGCTACCGTCGTCGCGCTCTCCGCACCAGGCGATGCCATCCTCTCCCTCGGCACGTCCACCACCCTCTTACTCTCCATCCCCCCTGCAGACACACCCCCAAAGCGATTCACTACCTCTCACCTCCTCTCTCACCCGACCACCACCGATGCCCACATCGCCATGCTCTGCTACAAGAACGGCGCGCTCGCCAGGGAACACGTCCGCGACAGTGTCGCTCACCACGACTGGCAGACATTCAACCACCTCGTCGAATCAACCCCCGTAGGCAACGACGGCTACATGGCTTTGTACTTTCCTCTTCCAGAAATCATCCCACCAAACGTCCTTGGCGAGTTCTTCTTTACGACAACACGCGGACGTCCTACACTCATAGACTCTATACCCTCCCACGCACACCCCCGAGCGATTCTCGAGTCACAATTCTTGTCCATCAAGTCCCGCATCGCAGCCATCCTCCCTCCCAACTCGCCCCCTCTCCAAAGAATGATCGTCACAGGTGGGTCCTCTGCTAACCACACCATCCGACAACTCGCGGCGGATTTGTTTGGCATCCCTGTGTATGTCGCGGAATCCAAAGAGGCTGCTGTCATGGGCGGTGCTCTTCTTGCAAAGTTCGCCTGGTGGACGCAACAACACGGCGGTTCGGGAACGCTGGAGGAAATGAGCTGTGATAACATCGAACCTATGCGACTTGTCGCAGAGCCCAAGCGCGAGACAACAAGCGTGTATGACCAGCTTGTCGACGTTTATCGCGCGTGCGAGGAGTCGGTGGTCGAGCTGTGCCGCAAACAATGATTTACGTAGTACTCGTCTCTACTACATGTCGTATCTTCGTTTGTTTCCACCAAGATGCACGAGTCATTACCTGTCTACGGTGTCTAGCCACCTGCTGCGACCCACATCACATCGTCCTCGAACCATGTCACACATCAACGACGAGCCAGGACCATCCGAGCCGTCTAAACGGCCCAGACTCGAGCATGATCACCCCATTGGACACCCACATGGAAAACGAGACAGTGCCGGTTGGGCAAAAGGCAAAGAGAAACAATCAAAAAACGTCGGTCGGCGCCGTGGAACCCGGCGTGCTCCCTCACTGCAGACCAGAAACGACTCTGAGGGACCACGCGCACCCAGGTTGCCAAAACGCATGACAGCGTTGCTGCTCGGCTTTTGTGGCTCCGGATGCAGCGGTATGCAAATGTGCGTCCGACGTGCGTTCAGTGCGTCAGTTGGTGCTAAGATCTCTTGACACAGTCAACCCGACGTGAGGACGATCGAAGGCGTCTTGTTTGATGCGTTGGTGCGTGCGGGTGCCGTGTCCAAGGACAACGCAGACGATCCCACCAAAGTACCGCTCCGTTCACGCCAGCTGGTCATGCCACTGAGCGCGGTTTACAGGTCAGTCTCGGACGCGCCGCTCGCACGGACGCAGGTGTGCACGCCGCAGGCAACCTCGTGTCCATGAAGTTGATCGTCAACATCCCCGGCGTCACAGACTGGGTCGCCCGTGTCAACGAAGAACTCCCGCCCGAAATACGTGTGTGGGGCAAAGTAAGCACCCGTCCCGCACGTCCGTTCACTGGTGATTGGTGACCCCGCAACACAGGTTCGCGTTCAGGGCGGATTTAACGCACGACTGTGCGACTCGCTTCCCTCTGCGTTTTCTTGGCCATGCTGATCCATGTGCACAGATCCTGCGATAGTCGCAAGTATACCTATTTCTTCCCTTCTTACCTATTAATCCCACCCAAACCGAACTCGGCATTTGCGCGTGGACAACATGCCACACCGCAGCATCCCTTTTGGGACGTTCCAGGTACAGATTCTTCCAGTCCGGAACAAGACCTGGCTCGAAAGCGACAATGGAAAATCCGCGCCAACGACGTCGACAAACTGCGAGCGACTGCCAAAAAGTTTGAAGGCACACATAATTTCCACAACTTTACCGTCGGTCGCGATTTTTCAGACCGGAGCAACCAACGCCATATGATATCCATTCAGGTTGAGCTCCTTTTTTTTTCGCTTGAGATTCATTTCTAAACTCTGACCCTTGTTTGACAGATCACGGATCCCGTCATGTGCGGTGATACGGAATGGATCAGCGTGCTCTTTCACGGCCAAAGCTTCATGTTACATCAGGTATGTCTACCAGTGTGAACCGCTAACGGATTTCAAAACCGACCGCTCAGATCGTAAGTTGGGCAGTGACGCTTCTGACCATCAGTTGATCACGTTTGAAAGCGTAAAATGATGTCTGCCCTTGTCTTATCTTGTCGGACCGAAACGCCCGCCGATATCATCGACGAGGTAACCCCTCTTCACTTGTTGCAACCGTGCCATGTCGCTCAGCACTCTCCAGCTCTATGGTCCCCGGATAGTCCTCGTGCCCAAGATGCCCGCCTTGGGGCTGTTGCTCGAATACCCCATATTCGATTCCTACAACCAAAAAGTGACCACGGCCAACGAACGGGAAAAGTACGACAACACTCACGTCGACTTTCGTCCACCGATCAACTTTGAGCAATATCGAGAGACGATTGACACGTTCAAACACACGTTCATCTACCAGGACATGCGTGCAACAGAGGATCGATATGGCATGTACGTCGCTTTCTCTATGTGATATGCCGTTTGGAATGGACCGGCATGGATTAGATTTGACGCTTGGATTCGATACGTGGACGAGTATCAAGGCAACGATCTGTTGTATTTGAACCCGAGGGGTATCATCCCCGCGGCTGCGGTCATCAAAAAGGATGTCAAGAAACGGCCAAAGGCCTTCAAGGAAAGCAAACGGTTCGACGTGACCAACATTAAACAGCTCAAAGACACACTGCCATCAGACGAGAGCGACTCGGAAGAGGAACGCATGGGCAAGCCTGCGCTGGAAGACATGGAGGGATAGGCGAGGGCGTGTAGACACCACAAAAAGGCTTGGCACTGGAGGAGACTATTTCACTACGCTATCATCCGAGATACATGTGTATAGTCGGTACTCTGGGCAAAATCACCGCGCGTACGCGCTCACGACTGGAACTTGCGCATCGTCTGTATTTCGTCCAAGAGCGCTTGCAACCGGTCGTCGTCGATCTTGACGAGACTGGGTAGTGTGAGCCCTGCACCGTGGCGACGGCGACGGAGCACACGTACCTCGGTACCACGCTCTTGGCTTCGTCTGCGGTCGCCGGGCACAAGTTGGCGATTTGGGCCGTCTCGAACTGCGTCAACGCGGGTTCACGACGGAGCGTCCTACGAACGCACGAACTCAGATCACAACGCACACGATCACGAGATGACCTACTCTCGAACGGCGCTCGCCGAGTCGGTGGTGCTAAACTTGGCAAACGTCTTGACGTAGTCGAGCGTCTTGTTGTACACGCTGTCCTCGAGAAAGAGAAAACGTCACGTCGGGCTTGTGAACAAACGCCGCGACCTACGCGGTGTCGGGCGCGTCCTTGTCTCGGTTTTCGAGGAGGTACTTGACCTCGGAGATGAGCAGGCAACCAGCATTGTTGAACTCTGCGGCAATGTGACGTTGGGTCGAAATATGGATTCGAGCGTTGACGCACCAGCGCCGAGTTTCAACGCAGAGGCATCCTCTTCTTCTGCATGTGTCCTGTGGCGTAACCGCGTGGTCATGATGAAAGCGTTTGTTTGGCAAGAGCCTCTGAAACAAACATGCCCGCCTCAAATACGTTTTATTATATGTTTTACAGACATTTTATGTTATATATCTAGTTGTAATGGAAACAGTTCAATCCGTGCTACAAGCCACAAAATTAATGGCGCTGAGACGTCAACTTGGCATGAAACCACTCTAGCGTGTGCGACGCTGTTGCATACCCGAAAAGAGCGTCTCAACGTCTGCAAACGTAGCACGGCAACCTGATCTCACCCAAGTTTATCAGGTGGCCAATGCCACAGGAGTGGCACCATTGGCCGTGTTCATGTGCCCATCATTATCATCGTCCTCCACCGAGAGTAACGCAACCTTGTCAGCCAAGATCGCGTTCGCGACGACCTCTCCGCGTAACCTTTCCTTGTCCTTGTCAACTCTGTCCTGGGTGACCTGACCGCGATTCGGCACCATACCACCGGGCTTCCAGGCACCTTTGGGACCAAAATCCTCGTTGGTCCCTTTCACAAACGTACGTTCGAATGGATCATCGGACTCATCCACCCTGCTGGTCAAGTTGGTGGCCGTAGCACCCACCATAGGATTGGAGTGATTCACAAGTGCATTGCCAGACGCGTTGTTCCCTGGCAAAAGTATGGAGCGAGCAGATGTCGAGTTGGTCCAGACTCCCGCTACCGGTACGCGCCTCTCTATTGTAGGGTTCACTGTAAGCGGCGGAAAGTCTGTTGAGTGAAGTGGGGGTGGAATTGACTGTGCCCGTTGTCCATTGTTGCGGGCAGGTGACATATTTCGAGAATTTGACGAGTGTTCGTGATGCCGATGTGTGGAATGCAAGGTAGGCTGCGGTTTAAGACCGACAGCCCAATCAGGTCTCGCAGGAAGGGGATGTTGTGACGATGTTGACGTATACGTTCTCCGTGAAGACGACGACGTGGAGGATGTCTAGAAACATGGGAATCGTGTGAGTCAATATGCCGAACAGGGGTCAAAGATAATGATATGATGAAACCGTGAGGAGCGACTCACGGCTGGAGACGACGCCTCGTCACTGGGTGGCGCTCTACCGCCAACACTCCCATTCGAATTCCCAGGGTGTCTTCTTACCGTTGAGCTCAAACGCGGTCCTACAACTTCGCCACTTCCACCAGGTCTGCCTGTATTCCCATTTACTCCAAAACCACCCATACCTATCCCGGGACCGTAACTCCACGCGCTCCGAGCAGGTGGGGCACCTCGGGGCTTGAGCCCCATCGTGGGAGACGGTTGACCGACAATCCCAGAAAAAGGACGATTCACAGCATATGGGTCGTGTGCTCCATTGTACTCGGGTGAATAATGTACCTGGTTCTGGACCGGAGAGGCAGATGGTTGAATAGGATGTATCGGAGGTGAGGGATAGTAGGGCATTGGGTAGGGTCCATAGGGTGGGACGGGCGGTGTGTAAGTTGAGTATTGAGATGCAGGGGGAGCGATCGGAGGACTTGGGGCAGGGAGGGGTCGGTGCTGAGCAGGAGGGTGGGTGGGGGGCGGTGAATGCCACGGGTAAGGAACATAAACTCCAGAAGGTTGAGGTCGTTGTTGAGATGGGGATGGGTAAACGTCAGCTTGACCGGAATGACTGCCAGGATCTGCGTTTTGAAGAGGGGTTTGAGGATGCGGGTAAGGGTATGGTGCATAGTAATGATACGGTGGGATGTAATTCGGTGCAGGAGGAACTGGTCCAGGGTATGCATACACATATGGGTTGCCGTAGCCAGGTGCCTGGACCGACGCCTGTGATAGGTCATAAGGCACAGCAGCTGGCGAAGGCTCATACAACGTAGGGTATTTGAAAGACGAAGGAGAGGGTGCCCTTGAACCACGAGAACTATTTGAGCCATTGAAACTTGGTCCAGTCGAGCGGAGGCTCCTTGACGATGAGCCATTGGAACGGCGGCCGTCCTTGTTGTCGCGCACGACTGGCCCGGACCATTCGCTCTCTGTCGTCGGTGAGCTTACCGAGTCGTCCATGTCGCCCATACTGCTAGCGTCGCCTGCACTTGTCACCGAGCCCGATGTGAGACTAACGGTCGAAGAGCTAGCGCTTAGATCCTTTTCTTTGCCTCTTTCCTTCTCGTCAAAGTCCATGAATATCCTGGAACGGGCCTCGTTATAAGCAGCTTCTCGTTCGGCGATTGTTTTGTGCTTCTTGCTGCTTCCGGTTGCATTACTCCGACCACCGAGGCTTCCAGCCTCCGATGGTTCTGGGTCCGAGAGTTCGGCGTCCTCGCCGGCCACCGAGCCGGCTTGTGAATGGGGTTTGGGACGCTGGCGGTCAGTGGGAGATCGGCGCATGATTTTGAAAGTGGGCTGTGTGGGTAACTGAGCGGGGACAAGTTCTGCAATTCGGCGAGCAGGTCTGGCGACATGATGAATGAGTGGACCGAAATTTGCAGGTCGCATTGCACGTCACTCACATTCTGCTATCCGGAGCGAGTAATACGCTAATGACTTTGGTGATGGGATCTGTTTCTGGCGCGAGCTTGTAATAAGTGGAACATCTGTGCACAAGAAGTCTCTGATAAGAAGTGTTTGGCATCAGATCAATGCGAGGCCTGCAGAAGGGGTATCGTTAGCGAATGCATTAAACGAGAAGCATGTCCATGAAAAGGGAGAGGTTCAACATCCCACGCAGGTTCAGGGTAAAGTTGCAGCGGGATACAAAGGGAAAAAAAACGAACCTGCGATCATTGATTAAACTTTCCATCTGCTCGCCGAGCTTCAAGACGTAGATCCTATCCTTACTTTTGAGGGCCTCGACGATTTGAGGATCAGCGTCCTGGAGGGTACTGGGATTAGCGCTGCCAGTGGAGTCGGAATCGGCCAAGGGCTCTGAGTCCGAGCAGGATGGAGAACGGACATTGGCGACGGCCGGGAAAAGAGGGAGAGGGAAGAGGGTGGTCTGTAGACCCGGAACGGAGGTGTTTGAGGTGGCGGTCATAGCAGTGGGCGGGAAGGACGACATGGGGATCGAGTTGGGTAGTGCACGACCTGGTGAAGGTGTGAGGGAGATGGGCTGATGTCGGATGCGCAACTGACCGGGGACGTCCCAGAGGTTGTCGTGGAGGGAGAACGGTCTAGTGCAAGTGCGAATGCATCCCTAGGTCTAGGGGGGAAAACTATCAAAACTCACAAAGCTCCAACAAGTTCTCTCTCCTCTCGTGGGAACGAGACCCAGGCAGTGCATCATATTATTACCATCATTTCTACCGTAAATACATAGACATGGATCAGTGCGATGATAGGTATATAACTCGATAAATGTTGAATCCGAGGCTGGTAACCCCCGTTAGTAATCTCTCTCGTCTCGGACGAGTCACGTACCAGAACACGAACACGCAGGATCCGTAGAGCACCAGCACCAACGCACTTCTGTTCAGCAGCCGACTCACAGTGGGGTCGTCCTTGGTGAGCTGTGCACGATGTCAGGGCAAGGAACACTGGCACATGGGAACCGCTCACCTTCCAGAAGAGTAGCCCCGGAAGGATAAAAGACACCGTCGTCGACCCGGTAGACCCAACAAAAGAGAGCACTTGACATATCACTCAGTCAGTAGACACGAGAGTACGCCAAAAACACTCACCCAACTCCAAGTTGTCCACATTGTACGCAATGACGAAACCAGACAAGAGAATGGCACCAGTGAGCAGTATATGCTTCGATATCGACATGCCTCCAACCGCGTGCTCGTCCAACACCTCCTCTTCCTCCCCCTCTACTCTCTGCTTAATGAAAACTCTTCTGCTGAAAATCTTGTCTAAACAACTACGACACGGCTGCACCTGCAGGGGATAGGAAAATGCGATGAGGGTAGCAATGGCTAACTGCCCGACCGCAATGAACAACGAGGTGGAAGGATACATCGCGATAATGTTCGCCCCAACCTAAAACAGGTGGCATAATAAGCAAAAGTCGTCGTGGAACCAGATCGCCCACTAACGTTGGAACCAAAAGTCAGATAGCCAAAAACTGCAATGGTCTCATAGATGATCACAGCCCCTCCGATGGACGTGCCGATGACCGTGTTGAGGCGTTGCTGCGAGTTGGTCCGCAGCTCATTGTAAATAGGGAATATCTAGTTGGTCGTCAACAATGCGCCAAGGACCGGAGAAAATTTGCCATACGTTCTGCGCACACGTAAACGAAAATACTTGCACAGGAAGCGTGGTGATAAAGCTAGGTTTAAAATGAACCCATTTGATTTCACCTCTTGGCGGGACACCCTCTAGAGGTCTAAAGAAACAGGTAATGACAATGGCGACCAGGTATACTATCAGAGGCATGCTGTCGTCAACATTGATCAATGAACCAATGGCACGACCCACCGACAGAGAAGATCGCAACGTAGCTCGTGTATCGAAGACTGTTTAGTTTGCGAAGAAACGAAAGGGGTGCAAGTAGCGCCGCAACAATGATCATCCAGTTGTGACCAGATAAGGCCCATTCTGGTGGGTTTACGTCCGGCGAAGTCAAGTCGTGGAATATTGATGCAACAACCTTGGGCATCAACGACTTGATAATGATGAGATAACTGAGGAGAAATCACTGTTTACAATGTCCCTCGCGGCTTTTGGTCGACACACACCTGACGGAGACACCAAAGCACTTAATGGCAATGGCAGCATCAAAAAGCAAGGCTGCTTGAGGGAATGTGAGCCGAGAAACGGCGAAAAACGAACTCTGCCGGTGTGGGACTGCGCGAGCACATCGGGTGAGCAAGTATAGCCCAAAGCCAGAAACCGCTCCAGAGAATGCGCATGTGATGATTCCTGGGATAATACCCGCGGACGCCATAGCCTAGAGGACTCCACTGTATGAGTACGTTTGTACGAGTGCAGAGACATCTGAAGCTGACCAGAGGGAACGTGAGCATACCTAGACATCGGGGCATCAGTTACTGTCCGATCGCATGACCAAAAAGACAGACATACCACCCCCAATGATCGTGTTTGAAAGATTACTGACAGAGCTGACAATACTTGCATGACCGTCTCTTGCTTTTGCGACGGTTTCATTTCCAAGCAAAGTGGAGTCCTCGTTGCTCCCCTCTCCGCCGCAAAGCTCCCCTTGGGAACCACCCGCCCCTATGGCCCCATATGACAGTACCATCTCGGGCGACCTAAAACCTGGAAAGACAGTTGATGAATGAAGCGGATGCGTGCTCGAGCGGGACTAGACGTGCACTGGGCGTGGGAGGAACAGAAACAGGACAAAGTTGTTCCGAGTCAGAGACTTCTGGTCATCCCCACGGCGTTTTTATATATGTAGGCTCAATGTCTGATCAGCGACATGGGCGTACAGCAAACAAACGAAAGCAGACAAACACAATACATATGAATTACATCGCAAATTAACAAAGCGTCCTGCATCTCAAATCCAAAACTAACTGCGAGGAACATGAACAAAGAAAAAACAAAGTGCCACTCAATACCGGACCTTACTCTGACTATTGCCCAATCTTCCAGCCTGTCTTTCCCGCTGCCGAGCGTGCATTCGCTCTTGTCTCAGATTGACCATGATCTGTTTCGCAACGGGTGATAGTTCTGACGAAGATGCCGGCGAGGGCGCCTCGCGCAGGTAAAGCGAGTGGACTCCAAACGGTCGAATTGGGGTGACTGGCTGAGGGAGATGGGATACATCATTCTCTTTGTCGAGAAATGCGATGCCTGCTGGAAGCTTAGGCTCTGTCGAGCTAGCCTTCATCTGCACTGCGGGCTGCAGAGAGAGAGGATGCCGACGCGAGGAACTAACGGCGAAATCGTATCTTGATTCCAGTGAGCTACCAGAAGAACCGGAGGGTGTTCTCAGCTTGGGTATCTGAGAATGCATTTCGCGTGGTCGAGCCGCGAGAACACTGATATCGCATTTGTTATCCGTGTTCGACTTCTCGCCTAACACGGACTGCGTGGGCGCGGGATAAGAGTCATCAACCTCAAACGGAACTGAGATGGAACCTGTAGTTTGTCGCGAGGGTATTTTGGAAGGGTGACGAGATCCATTAAGACAACGGCTGCTTCGACCCGTGTGTTGACTAATGACCGGTCGTAGCGCCGTAGATTCCTCATCTTCCAGCTGCGATGACAGGAAAACCGCAGCCGTTGGGGACTGTGAAGACCTGCTCATATCAGAGGCGAGAGAATAACGTCGTTGACTAGTAGGTGAAGTGGGTTGCGGGATGTGCGTGCTGTAACGACGGTGAAGAGGAATGTAGGAGTGTTTGGTATCGCTTTGAGAAGATTCGGCCGAGAAGCGTCGATAGTGAGGTGTAGTCATCTTCAGCTGAGGGAGTCTCGAAACTGGAACATCATGAACCTTCCTCTTGTCCCCAAGGAACCCAAATATCTGAGAAGCGCGCTGGGATGACGTGGAATTACCATGTGGGGAGTTAGGTGCTTCTGAGTGCATGGAGTCAGGATCGGTGGAGACACTGAGTTCTACTTCAAGTGAGGAGAAAGTCGGGTGATTAGCGGCCGAGGTATCGCTTTCAACAAGGTGCGCAGTCTTATCATCAATAGAATGAATGTGAGTAAAATGGGTGTCGGCGGGGGTCTGAGGGCCAATGGAGGATACCGAAGAATTGCCATCAGTCTCGCTGAATGTCTCGTTAGTCGTTGGGTAGCGATGATGAAATACATTTGGCGCTGACCCGAGAAACTTTTCTGCCCAGGATATGTCACCTTCTGCGTCGCTGCCTTTTAAATTTCGAGAGGATGCATGTCCAAGTAACTGTCGCAGCGTGGAACCTGTGCGACTCCTCTGCACACGACCCTCCTTTCGGGGGGAAGGGGTATTCGAGAAGAGACCGGAGTCGAGATGTCCCTCATCATCATAATGATTTAAGAGACTTGCTACAGAAGGATCCTGACGGAGGGTCGTGAGACGGCTCTTGTCGCGTGGTGTGATAGGGACACTATTGGAGCGACGACGGGTCGGGTCCATGAGTGACCGTTTAGGAGTAAAAGTCACATCCATGGGTGGGTACGCGTTTGGGAATTCGGTACGACTGTGTACGGTCCGACTACGGATGGTGACAGAGTAGGTGCTACGAGCAGAAACACTAGCAATGGTTGTGGATGATGACTTTGGAAGAGGAATGACTGAGTCAATGGGGTGCGCTGAGATATATTGAGTAATGAAGCAGGATCGTTGAACGGTTTCGGGTGACTTACGAAGAGGCGGCAGAGAGCCAAGGACAGCCTGTGGTTCCGCGGTATATCGGGCAGATGAAGAGCGCAGCAGTCGGCTGACCGCAGCCTCTGCATCGTCGACGTGCAATGGCTTGAGGTGCTGTTGAACAGGAGATTCAGCGCTCAGAGGATCCACCGCTGACCGCTTCTTGAATCTTTTGCTGCCGATCGAGAAGAGCTTCTTAAACAAACCCATGGTAGGTAGATATCGTGTCAAGTCGTATGGAACGTTAATGAGCGTGAAGTCGTTGTAGCAAAACCTCGAAAGCAGGGAAAGTCAAACTATCACCAAACAATGAACCAAACAACACGTCGGGTAATAAGTCACGTGCTCAAAGTTAATCACGCCTTATCGTCACTCCACCAACCATGCCGCTCTCACTTGAAGTCGTGGGTAGTACTGTCCGCGATTTCTGCATGTTGGAACGCAATTTTTTGTCGCACATCAAGCTGGTCTTGCTGTTGCTATTGTTGCTGTCCTCTGCTTTGCTTGGGATACGCTTCCCTGGGCCCTCTGGCGACGAAGCGACCCTTGGCAAAGCCAGCCTACCCACGGCAATCATTCAGCTCCTCGCTGCGTTAGCCACCATTGCAGCCGCCTTATGGGAGTATCACAACGGGGTCAAAGACTTGCTGAGAGTGAGAGCATTTCTTGCTGTGACAAGGTGAAACACCCATTATCGTCTGTCACACGGCGGTCTCTGAATGGTGCACATC
>JBBPUH010000059.1:0-11145 GCA_038094555.1 Boletus aff. phaeocephalus
TTTACTCACAGCTGTGTCTGGGCAGCAATTGTGGCAGTGCCCTAGACAGGCTGTGGTCATGTGACCACTGAGAATGCACATCAGGCTGTGCTACATGATTAGGTATACTAAGTCTAACTACTAAGTACTAACTACTATACTTATTACACTTTTCCCTAATACTAGTTCCTAAGTCAAGTTCAATGGTAATAAAAGTGTAATATCTCTAGAACAGCTTGGGCTATAAAGTTGAAATTTGGAGGGGAGCTAGATGGGATACTAAGCTATGTCTTCATGAGATATGGTCTGATTCTGGCCACAGGCTGGCTGGGGATTCTCATACTACACTCATGACTCCATGCACATTCATCTTTGTGCAGATCATTGTGTCACCATTCCTTTCAACACCTGATCACTTCATATAGCCACAGACAGTCTGATCAAAATGTGGTCACCGTTTACTGGCAAACTGATTCGAAGTCTGAGTGGTCACACGAAGGGCCTTTCTGATATTGCATGGTCCACAGACAGCATGTATCTCATGTCTGCCTCAGATGACATGACCATTCAGATCTGGAACATAGACACTGTGTGTCCATCTCCACATCCAAACACCCCCTTTCATAAAAAGGGTAACATGGTGTGCAAGCCAGGGCCTCACTATGAAATACCTACAAGGTCACTTGAGCTATATGTTTTATGTCAACTATAGCATTGCATTAGACCTATTGGTATCTAGAGGCTGTGATGGAGATGTTTGGATCTGGAATGTCATGCAAGGTCTATATCTCGAGCCTGTTTGTTGCACTCTATTGTTCCATCTCATCTCATTTTTTCTAGGCAAGTGTACCAAGACACTGAATGGCCACATGGATTACATGACTGCCATGCATTTCAACCATGATGCTATGCTCATCATCTCATGTGCATTGGATGGACTGATGTGAGATTGCTCGGTCTGTCTCTCTGTCCATCCTTGATCACTCACCTTTAGCTTGCAGACAAATCTGGAACACCACAGGACAATGCCTCGAGACACTGACAGAGGGAAACAATGCTATATGGCACCTACATTCACTCCTGCTCCCACTCAAGACTGTCTACTTGGCATTTGTGTTTACCAGTCAGCACATACAGTTCTTATCCAATTCAAAGTACATCCTGTTGACGGCACATGATAGTGCTATCCACCTATGGGATTACCATACATCCTGGTGTCTGAAGATATGTAGGTCATCGAAATGAAAAGTACTGTATCGTGGTCTGCTTCAGTGTGACAAGCAGAAAATGGATCATGTCTGGTAGTGAAGACAACAAAGTGTATATTTGGGACTTGCAAAGTTGTGAAATTGTGCAGATGTTGGAGGCTCATTCCAGTGCATCAATCCTAACACCACTCTTGTAAAGATCATGCTTCTGAGAGGAATGCTCACTCAGGTGTTGTCATTGCTATAGCTGTAAGACATTTCACACTTTCAGAATCTGTGATCTGAACTCTCCGTAGACCCACCCACATCAAAATATGATTGCATCCAGGTCCATTGAGCCAGATCTTGCAATTCGAGTATGGTCAGATCGGGAGCCATCTACTTGAAGTATCGCATTACTTTACCTAGTATCTGCATATGAACATCTCATTGCTCAACATGATTCTTGATGCAAGTGGATGAGCACCGAAAAAGGCAGATAAGAAAGACATACATCATTACAAAGTCGAGAGCCATGTGGCCCATGCTGTGGTTAACTGCCAAAATACTCCTTGATGTTGGCGACTGGGGACACAGCTAACCAAAAATATCAGACCACTTTCGCCCATGTTTCTTATTTGGAGTGAAGAAATGCACAAAGTGATCTTGAAGTGGATGAGAGTGGGCCCTTGGTGAAGGCACAGGATTGGGGATAAATTTATTCACCCCCAGAGACAGGCTGGTTGTATATACCATGTCTATGATTGCAAATTGGGTCTTTTGCTTGGCAAGGCCGAGCTGGTGTCTGTTTGTATTTATACTCGTGGTCAACATGGTCAGTCCAAGAGTGGTGGTTTAGCTCAAAGATCTGCTTGGCTGAGTTCAGCCATATCAGGCCCTGACCAAGAATCCATGAAGGAGCCTTCTTGTTTCTCTTCACCATCTTTGATCTTGCATGTTCAGTCACCACCGTGTCAGACCCAGTGATAGTGCTGCCCTCAGTTCTTGTGGCAGTGGGTTATTTGGCACGAACTCAGCAGCACGTATTCACACATTGAATGTTAGACAATTCAGTTGCACTTACATTACCTAGGTTTCAGAAACTGGGTCATCTGCTTTAGTACCCTCAAGAGATTTGACTGTCTGCTCATCCAATGTTTTACAGACATACTTTAATTGCCAACCAGCGACCTCATCAGTAAAATCATTGTGGCCTTATCTGGCCTTATTTGCACTTTTTCTGCACTTTTTTGGTTTGCAGAAAAGTGCTGCACAAGTGGCATAAGGCCACTTGTTTTCTTAAACTTGACTTGTACACCACTTTTTCCTCTTGGAATTTACTTAATTGTCCACTTATCACACTTGTATGCACTTGATACATGACTGTAAATTCACTTGTACACCAATTTTTGCCCTTGGAATTTACATATTTTCTACTTATCTGTGGGTTGGCAATGAGCAGTTGTGCCCAAAACAGCATAGAGAGAGAGGACAGTGAGCTTGCTTGAAACAGCACAGCTAGGACAGGAGGGGAGCCGTTGCACATACTTCAGTCAGATCCAGTCGCACTTCTGGGTCTACCCACATGTACATTTCCCTGTATCTTTGGTTCCAGCCATGACCTGACCAACAATCATAACATTGGGATGGCCGATACCATAAATCTGGTACCCACTTCTCTGTGATGTAAATAGGATGAGTTGCATATCTGGTCCCAGCCGACCTCAGCTCAAGTACAGATAGTGCTTGTAGTTGTTCTCATGCCTCTGGTTCCAGCCAAGCATGTGACTGTGTCCCTAGGCCTGGCTGACTGATGTTTAATGGGCTTTTCAACCAGGACCATATCTCTGACTATGGGAGTGATTATGTTCCCAGTCCTAGCTGACCTCTATGTTTGTAGTACACCCAGCCTGGACCAATTTTGACAAATATTTACTATGATGTGTTTGGATCTGGCTGACTGCAGAGGCTTGGCCAGCTGCATGGATTATGAAATATTTTGTCTCATTGTCCTAGCTGGCTTGGAACCAATTCAGCATTCATATAGCTATTATATCTTGCATCCCAACCAACTTTACATAAGTACTGGTATATTACCAATAAATATATTTTCAGTGCAGTTTGATGCAATGACTGTCTTCTTCACCACCACTAAAGCACACATTGAAGGATAACATTGAAGACAACATGACTATTACAAAACAAGTATGAATATATCAAGCATAATCTAAGCCATGGCATTTCTTGCTCAGCTTGCTTACCCTTTTGCTAGACCTGGTGTTTCGGGCAGGGCTATCATCTTGTTTGTGAGTTGCAGACCTGGTGGTATGATTGGGGCTTGAGGGGCCAGGATTCCTTTTGGCTGTACTCCCCTTCTTCTTTTGTTTCTCCACCTTTTGCCTGTCAACTGCTTCATCCTTACCTTCTCTAGCCACCTCTTTCACTGCCATCAATTCCATCTGTTCCACTTCTCCTGGATCATTTACCTCTTGCCCTCTTCCTGTTCCCTCTTCCACATCCACATCCACATCCACATCCATCCCCTTTTCTTCCTCAGCAGCTTGAACTTCCACCACCTTTCCTGAACTCCCCTGAGCTTCCTCAACTGTGGGCCCATCCTTTGATCCGACCTCAAACCTTGTGCAAACATCTTTAATCACAGCCAACACCTCCCTAGCTCTTTCAAAGCCCAGTCTGGAGTCTCATAAGAAATTAGGAACCTGGTGCCTAGGTTCCACCTCAATTACTCTCCAGCACTCATGAAGCAACAAGCCCAATCCCAAAACAACACCTGTTTCTTGATTGTGATCTGTAAATCTGGCCTTGCAATTGCAACTTGAAACTCATCACCAATAGTATGAAGTCCTGGAGGGAGGTATTTTGTAGCCCAACACCATGATGCCCAGCTAGGCAAGCTGGCTCTTGATGCAGGGTACTTTGGACTGGTTGAATCCTAGATTACATTGTCTCATCACCCATCAAAAAATCATAATTTTGGAGGACTCATGAAAATAGGAAGGGACAAGAGAATATGCACCATGGATTGATAGTTAGAGTCCCTTGACAAACTCTCTAAGAATGGAAAGTGATTTTGTTTGTTGACTGCTGGGCTTTCATCTTCTGGGATCTCTGGCTGATGCAACAAATGAACCTGCTTGGAAAGAGGATGTGCAGTAGATGAGGGATCTGCTTCTCCATGTGTAGCAGCATCTATGGCCTTGCCTTTTCCTGCCACAAACTCTTGCTCATCATCGGAGCTACCAACCTCAGTGTAGGGCCATTTCTTGTGATCATGTGGGCACTCCACTTGGGGAAAACCAAAGGGTAAGTCATCATTGCAGGCCCTGATGAACTGAAGAATAGGCTTATCCTGGTCACGATGACTTGCCCAGTGATCCCACAGCTTATCCAAGACCTTCTTGGTGAATTTCAAGGAGTCAGCAACAACAAAACCTTCTGGGAGGCTGTCCATGTCCAGGTAGTCCTTTGCAGACTTGGTGAGGAGCAACCATGGGACTGGAATCTTGGGCTTCTTGGTTAATTAAACTAAAAATACAGTTTGAAAAACGCATGCAAAAATCTGGTTGAACTCACCATACACAAGCTGGAAAATTTCACACACAATGTTTTGCTGAGTTTGAAGTGGCAGGTTGGAATTATCTGGAAGTAAAGGATGCCCTGAAGCATCAACTTCCACTTCTGGAGTTTCTTCACCCTTCTCATCTTCATTGTCTATTTCCTCTACTCAAATCAATAATCAAAATCCCATCTAAGAAATGAAGTATACCTCCTTCATTCACATCCAAGTACATGGCCAGCAACGCAGCTCCTTCTCTAACCCATGTCCTGGACTCACTCGAGGCCACTGAAAACATGTTAGACTTGCCCTCTAGAGCATTTGTTTCCAGGCTATAGTTGTGAGGTACAAAACAAGAAGCAGTAAATTTTACAACTTACATTGTTGTCTTGACTCTATTGTCGATTGCATAACTAGCCACAACTATGGCATGGACACCCATACTACAATGGAGGAGCTCAATGAAACAAGTTGCCTCTTTCCTAAGGTTTTTTTTCTGATACCTACCGGAACACATGAGAAATACTTTAAAAATGAAGCAGTACTTACATGCTTTGCTTCTCTTTATTCGCTCCACCTTCATTCCACTTTTTTGCAGCTGCCTCAGCCTCATCCTTTTTTTCCTTTGACAAAGTGTTCCACCATTCCCTCAAAGCCTTCATACATGCACCAAAATTGTTCTTGTCCTTTTTGTCCCTTGAGAGTCCATCAAGGTCATCCACTTCCTCCTTGAACAGGTGCTGTGCAGCACAGTAAGCATCCCAGGGCTTGGTATACTTGCCTGCCTGTGTTGGTCTGGCTGCAATTTCATGATCTTTGGCAGTTAGGTTGTCTGTGATTTGTGCAGAGATGTTGCATATTAGGAGTTCTTCACTAGCCTGATCGGACTTCAGCAAGTAGGGGAGGAACTGCTGTCTGATTTCCTATAAATGATACCAATGTGTCAGACAACAAAAGAATACCTGGATGACCTGTCTACCAATTGAAGATCACATGGAAGTTCCACCTCATGCTCCTCTAGCAGAGGAGAGCTTTTCATCTCCTTGATATAACTGCCCAAAATGGCTGAACGTTGCTCATTGTCACCATAGGCAAGAACATAGTCCATGACATGGTGGGTCAAGACATCAAAAAAACACACAGACCAGTGAGCAGGCATGATGTGGATGTTGATGATGTTAGAGTATAGGGTTGACAGAATCAAAGGGGTACATGATCAGGTACTAAATTATATCAACAGAAAACATGTGATCTGGAATCTTGGTGCATGATCCAGCACTGTGATGTGTGATCTGACTTCCAATTTGAGTGAGAACTGCAAAGGAGCAACGTCATTGAATTTGCATTAGACAAATGGCAGGAACAAATGACAACTATGAAAAAACTATGCAGAGACCACGAATTTCATCCACAATGCTGAAATAGACGACTTCATGTGTAGCAATACCACACAACCTGGATGCTCCACTGGGAACTGGTGCCTTTCTGCCTTCCTCTCATTTCCCTTTCAGCCACACATGTCATTGACACATTCAAACAAGTAAGTTGACCCTTTGAGACGGACTGAGCTCCATTTCTACATAACATAGCATACTGGACACTGCCCAGGAATAGACCTCCTCCATGGCTTGAGATCTTTGTGGGCCCAAACATAGCGGATGGTAACATCAGGAGTGACATGCACCAAACCTGTATGCATGCCCAGCTTTGTTTCATCTTGAAGGAGATGCTTCAAAGCACTAACAAACCCAATATGGTGGACCAACACATTCCTTGTGAGCTTAATCAGAAGTCCAGTGGCATGTGAGGATAATAAATAAGGAGTGTTGAAGGCAAGCACATGCTCAATCTTCAAACTAAAAAAAAACACATGAACAAGACAGTTCTTGAATGATAAGAAACATACCATTGAACTGTCTTGTAGGGAGAACTAAGACAGATGAGCTCAGTTGTCTCAGGAGACAAACTAATATTAATGACTACCTAAGACAGATGAGCTACAAGATGACGATGAGCGAGTTGTATACGATGGAAATGAAATTGTGTACCTCAGTTGTCTCAGGAGATGAACTGAGGTGGGTGAGAAAATTGTCCGAGGCTTTTATGTGGAATCATGTGCAAGAGAAGCAGAAAAGTCAAGATAAGAGTCAAGTCGAAAAGTGGTAGTGAGCTGAACAAAACGGGCTGATAAGGGTGAAAGGTGACACATGAAAGGTGATGCATGATCTATGTTCAACATGTCTGACATAACAAGGAAAATGATGACAATTGAACCACAGAAAAGCAAGTATATCATTGACCCCAGAACATGGTGGCCAAAAGGTCCCAAAAGAATGTTGAGAAACTTCAATGAAATTAGTCATACTCACTAAACAAACAAGTGCACTCACCTGGTCAACTGAGGCTGAAAACTCCTTACCATTCTCATCCTTTCCCACAAAAAGATCACCAGTATCTTCATCTGTATGATTGGTGATCACAAAGACCACATGCTTGTAAGTCTGGCAAGAAAGCAAAGCCAATGCTGAATTAACAACAGCTGGCCAGCTTTCGACCTTGGACCCTGAACCTAGATCAAACTTGATTCTAGTACACAGAAGCCAGTAGGTGTAAAGTAATCTTGAAGACCATGATCAAGGAGAGTTCCAGCAGTGACCCCTTTCATGTTCTCAAGAGATAAATCAATAATGAGTGTGGGGTGTGTTGTTACTTGGGCAATTATTGACATCTCAAACCTACCAGTGACCCTAAGGCACTCCAGAAGCACTGCAACACTGTTTCAAGTAAAGCCCTGCCAAAAGAGTCAGTGAAATCATGAGACAGATACAAACTTACCATGTAGCCCTGGAGAGCCAGCATTTCACCTTGGCCTTTATTCTTGTGCTTAGATACAGCCCACTGAGTAGCTAGCATGTTGCAGCCAACACATTGAAATCAGACATCAGCAGTAGCAATGATGTCATGATATCCCACAGGAATCTCGACACAGCAAGAGTACACAGCATGAGGGCAGTCACTGCACATATACATCAGACCGCCATCAGTGCAAAGTGAACAGAACTAAATAGTAATAATTGATTAATGACAGCATGACAAGAGTAGGACTTACTGTGATGCTGCCATCATCCTCACCATCCTTGCCGTTCACTTGCTTTGCATGGATATTGGATTTCTTGTTGTGAGGTAAGCACTACATGAGTTGGTGACGGTGAGCTGACTCACCTTGCCTTGACTCAGATGCACATTGCAACTGCCAATGATGGCACCATCATTGTCAGCATCATTATTGTTGGCATTGTCATTGTTGGCATTGTTATTGTTAGTGTTGTCACTGTTGGCATCATTGTTGTCAGCATTATTGTCACTGTTATTGTCACAGTTCTTGTGACTAGTAAGTATAGTAGCACCCTTAATGACAGAGCTCTGACTCACCTTGCCTCAACCTAGATGGATGCTGTGATTGCCGATGATGGCAACTCTGTTGTTGTTGGCATTGTTGTTGTCAGCCATCTGCGGTTTCAACTATTTGGCAGCCAATGCAACTGCAGTGGCAGTATTGGATTGGCCACACTTTGTGGCTCCAGGCTTTGGGCATGGCATAAGTGTCATGGACAAGTGAGTAAAAATACTCACCTCAGTTCTGTGTGTTTGCAATTGGATTTGTTCGGCCTTGCCACTGGTCATTTTCTTTGCCATCTGTTTCATATGCGTGGCTGAGGAAGGTAGGGAGCGAGAGGATTAAAGGAAGAATGAGGAAAGGGGGAGGAAGGGGAAGGGTAACACGGTACCAGGGTTATGACTCCCACTGCTGGAGTTTGAAATTTTACCTAGCCATGTGTTTTGTGAACTTGATGCTGCCACATGGCACCAGCTTTGCATGCCATGCCACGTTTTGCATAAAGGTGGCACCAAATAATGCCAAATATGATGGCACACTTAAGAAGCATGGCCCTTCATTCCTGCATGTAAGTCTTCCTTCTCCATCCTCCCTTTCGCCTCTCATTGCATGCATACTTGCTTATTGCCATTTTCCACCATGCAGGACTGCAGCCTGCAGGGTTGAAAATGTGAGATGAGCTTACAGTCAGTTCTATCCACTGTCTTGTTTGCTGATGCACTCTTTCTTTAGATCCTCTCTTTGTGCAATGAGCTTGTGGTCGGCTCTATCTGCCATCTCTTTTTTTTCTTAGGTCCTTCTCCTTGCTTAGTTACCATCTCACAGGTCAGTTTGATTTTTCTGACCAGTTGCTAATCTTTTCAAGGAACCTGATTGGGTCACACAATGATGTGGATGCATTTGTGTTCCTCTCGTGTGGCCCATGGGGGCATTGTTTTCGGATCATGTGGTGATGTGGGCATGTTTGTGCTCCTTTTGCATGGCCCATTGGGGCGTTGTTGTCAGATCACATGGTGATGTGGGCATATTTATACTCCTCTCACATGGCCTGTTGGGGCATTGTTGTTGGATCATGCAGTGATGTGGGCACATTTGTGTTCCTCTCATGTGGCCTCTGGGGACATTGTTTTCAGGTCACATGGTGATGTGGGCATATTTATACTCCTCTCACATGGCCTGTTGGGGCATTGTTTTTGGGTCATGTGATGATGTGGGCATGTTTGCATTCCTCTTGTGTGGCCCATTGGGGCATTGTTTTCGGATCACATGACAATGCCAGTGTGTTCGTACCCCCCTTGTATCTCCCTCTTTGACTTGGGAATGAGTTTCTTCGGTTGGGCAGAGATGAGGTTATTTTTTTTCTTTTGGCTTGTACTTTCACACCTGGAGTTGGACTGGAAGGAGGAGGGCCCCCTCTGGACAGTTTGACTGCCAGACTTTTCACTTTTATTGTACTTATTACATTTTTTGAATTGCAAATGTACTTTTTGTGCTCTCTCATAGATGCTGCCCCAAAATACATGCTGTCTCTGCACTTAGGTCATGTGACTGGGGATGATTAGTGGCAGTGGCAAAGTCTTAATTCCAAATAGGCCAAATGTTTCTGAAGGCGATTTGATGAGGTTCCCACTCATCAGCTCACTAGCAAAAAAATAGAATAATTACCTCATGGAGCCTACATTTGAGGTGTCAATGAAAATACTTTTTTGGTATGCTGAGCATCACAAGGATAACATATCTGCCTGCATGAGTCAGCAACTGTGTGAAGGACCAGAGACAAAATAACTCACCTTGAAAATTCTACAGGACAGGTTGCACATTGAGCTCCTATCTGAGGTGTTGATGCTTCCTTTCCAACTTTCTGCAACCTGCTGAGTCAGTAATTTGTTTGGTGAAAAAATTTCATCACTGTTGCTATATGCCCACTACAAAAATGCCTCAACAGGACTTCCGAAATACATTACTCAATAATGTCAAAGAGTGCCTGAGGCATGTATGTGGAGGGATTCAAATCACATTAGCTAGGTTGCAAAAACCCAGGTATGTCATCTCATCACCAAGGTGGTCAATGTCTGATAATACTTTAGAATGCAGGCTCAGGGACTTCTGCAGCAGCTGATGCTTGAAGCAACTCAATCCAACCTGGCTGAGCTGCCATTTTTCATCACTGATGCTAAAGTTAGGCAAAGTGCTGTCTTAATTATTACAGCATTTCTAAACCCTGGTCAGTTCCCATCAATTCCAACTCATTTGACAGTTGATTGATCATTAATTAATCCTATTGGATCTAGTTTGGCTCCCTTGTGATTACGACCATTTTTTGGAGTCAAACAAAAAGCAACACTCTGATAATTTTTTTGCTAAGATTTCTTTGGGCAAAACCTCCCACCCTTGCATCATTGTTGATATCCAAGGCAAGATCTTAGTTTAGTATTTTCCAGGCCTTCTTTTACCCACCAGAGTGGTGCATATTGTATTTAGATTGAACCACCCTACTGACCTCTCCACCAGGAACAGCTTAATAATTTTGTGATTGACCTCCGGCCATATTTACTACACACCCTCCAAGGTGACAGGTCCAAGACTTGGCACAGGGAGGGATTTTTGGAGCAGCCCAAAGAGCTGTCATTAGGTGCAGGACAGCTTTCCATGGCTGCAGGGAGATTCACTATTGGACACAAGGTAAGTGCTGTAAAGATTCAGTCTTTTGGCTAATTAATCATCAAATCAGTGGCTAGAAGATCCCATCAAGCCTTCTGCTTTGCTGTAATTAGCCAAAGTTCAGAAATGGCTTTTCCAAATGGGGACTATGAAGTATTTCCTGGATGTGGTACTACATGTCGTACACCTGGAGCTGTGGACTGCAAATGCTGCAGCCATAGACAAGCTGGTTTCTCAGCTTTCCCTTTTACCTGATTCATGGCCTGTAACATTCACCAGTATGGATCTTATTGTGAATTGAGTAACTCCTCCACATTTGGATGGTGGCAGAGCAGTTACCTTTT
>JBBPUH010000059.1:11155-34712 GCA_038094555.1 Boletus aff. phaeocephalus
GGAGTTCCTTGTCCCACTCTTCCCACACAGCTAGGTTTCTTATCCCTATTTAGTTAGAGTCTTACTTTGCTTTCTACAACTAGGTTTCTTATCCATATTTGATTAGAGTTTTGCTTGGCTTTCTATCCACACTGCAATTACATAGGATTTCTTATTCCTATTTAGTTAAAGTTTCACTTAAAATTAATTGTAATTTGAGTTATTTTGCATGTGCTGGCAGGTTATAAATTGGCAGCATGTTTAATGTTTTCTAGCCAAGATGCCTTGATACCAAAAAGCCAAATGAGCCAAGTTTACATTACATAAATGCAATAATCGAAAAGGAGGATCTGGATCACATGGTTCTCTGATGACATTCACCCCCACATTGACCAAAAGAGGCAAGGTGACCTATCAAAAAGTTAATGCCTCATCTGTGTATATGTCCTCTGACAAGTCTGAGACTCCCAGGAGAAAAGTACCCAAGACTCCCTCAGGCTCACAAGCAGGGGCATTTGATACAGGAGACAATCAATTTATCACAGATGATGAATTCCCAGCAAAGACAAGAACATGCAAGGTAAGTTAAGTAATTTAGTCCACTTGTATTTATCTCAGATAAAACTAGTCACAGAATCAATTTCTTACAGAATGGATCTGTTGGTGATCTGCATATATCTCTGTTCTATTGGAAGGGGAAGCTCCAAAAGTTGGCTTCTCTTTATGTAGAAACTGCAAACAAAATGCAGGCTCTATTCAGTGTCTTTCCTGTCATGGTGACATCATGTGGTGCCCTGAGTGTGCAGTGAAGTGCCATGCTCATCTACCATTCCATAGAATTCAGAGGTGGAATGGCCAATTTTATGAGGCTATATCTCTTCAAGATATTGGTTCTACATTGAACCTTGGTAGAATTTGTCCTCTTTGTTTGTATAGCTAATCCAGATAAATTTAGGTCATGATGGTGAAATTTGCCCCCTCAATATGAATGGGCAGCCAGAATGGACTTCAGATGCTTTTACCATCATTGCTTCCTCAGGCATCTTTATCCATAAAATGGTATGGTGCAGATGCAATGGTATGACAGCAAAGGATAAGCACTTGCAGCTGCTAAGAGCTTGTCTCTTTCCTGCTTCAATTACCAAGCCTCAAACTGCTTTTTGCTTCGCTGTACCAGATGAATTTTTAATTGAGGCTTTGGAATGCAAGACATTGGTATCAAGCTTCTATCAGAAACTCTGCAGACTCACAAACAATCCTTTTCCTGATACTCTCCCTGTGAGCCTTCTATTACTGGATGATTTGATTATTGAAGTGAATAATTAGGATTGTTATCAAGAGTTGATGAGAGTTTCAAGGATGTGGAGAGACTTGACCAATTGCAAAAGAGCAGGATTTGGTCATGACTTGAATAAGGAAGTTGGAACTGGGGATCTGGCAATTTTCTGCCCTGCTTGTCCTCAACCAGGTATAAACTTACCTAAGGACTGGGAAGCTAAATATGATCCATATGTGAAGTCCTAATATCTTGAAATTGGCTGACCATCAAATTTAGTCATGTGATGGCCATGAGATATGTGGTGGATGGTAATTTTACTGCCCAACACTTGAAAATGAAGAGGCCCCAAGATGATGTGGCTTTGGCAGATGGACTTGCCTATATGGTAGGAGAAGTGCAGTATCATGAGCATGTGTCTTCTGCCTTGGATAACAAGAAAGTAAGCTATTTTCCAATGAATTCAATGTAAAAATAAATGCTTGACCTCTTTAGAAATCAAGTTGTCAGAACCATCACGCTGTCAATAATGTCAACAAAGCTAGCAAATCCAACTTGAGAGCAACTGGTGTGGGTGCAACTGCTTGTGCACATCATGGCTGCTTTGTATCTCATTCTGTGGTGGACTTCTATAAGGGAGAACAATAAGTAATCAAATTGACCAACTATGATTTTAATTGCATTTGACCCAGGCAAAAAAACATTGACTACTCTGTCTGCCAAGCACTGGGTCATAATTCTTCTGGAGTTCAAAAGGCTCTTATCATTTATGATGTGGCATGTCAGTGGTATATCAATTCCAGAAGCCAAGTGAAGTCTTCCAGCTTCTCGTCTTTGTTTCCAGGATTGGATATTATTCCAGCAGTGGGAAAATTTCATCTGAGTGCTCACAAGCCTGAATGCTTTCCAAGGTTTAGTTTGATGTTCACCAAAGGTGCTGGTCATATTGATGGGAAGATCTTGGAGACACTCTGGGCTTCATTTAACAAGATATCTCCCTCTGCCAGGTCTATGTCTTTGGCACATTGCTAGGAAATATATGATGATCATATGAGGGACTCCAATTGGAAGAAGTTGGTGGGATTGAGTAAGAATCTCCTGGTTCATTGAAAGATATTTCACTAATGTTCTTATATTATTAGTCAAAATGCTTTGCAAGAAATATAAAATGGCTAGGAATGGGGTTGATCTCACCAAAGGTCTATTTGAGGAATTATCTCAATCTTTGGATAAAGAAAAGATTCAACCTTGGATCAAGGAGGCCCAATTGGCTGAAGTGGTGAGAGGAGAGGTTCTTGATAATTATGTACTGAAATTGGATCAAGGTATGTTTTCCTTATCTAAAGGCAAAAGTAGTTGTGGAGTGTATGATGCATCCAGCACCCACTCTGGCAGAAATGCAGTTGACATTGGCTGAATCTGGCAAAGCTGTCTCAGAGAAGTTAAGCTCTGTTGGCTGGATATTGGAGGGTATTCATTTGGAGGATGCTCAGTATGTGAAAGAATTAATTCATTACTTTTTAGAGATGTCCTGTGTGCAGTTATCTGATGTTTGCCAAGTCAGAAAACTATGACCCAACAAGCTACTATTGTTGAAAGACAACAGAGATTGCCAGCAAGGGTCTTAAGGTTTAACCAAGATGCCCAGCTCTTTGCAATTGGACTAGAGGTAGAAAACAACTCAGGAACATCAGATGATCCTCAATTCTGCTCTGAGGAGGTGGGTGATGATACAGAAGAAAATCAGTGGAGATTTTGGGAAGGGGTGGATGATGAAGAAGACTATGTGATGTCAAAGAAGATTTTATTGAAGATGATCCTGAACACCTTCCTTTATTCATGCCTTCTTCTATGGGAGCAGACATGTTGATTTAGGCAGGTCTAACTGGCTTGATACAGAAAGAGATTTGTTTGCAATAGGAACAAGCAAATGATTCCTTACAAAATCTCAGGACTCATTTGGGACACAAAGCCCTATTATATTGCATGAATTTCAGAAGCTCAAACTCAGTTTGAAGTGACACTTGTTCCAAGCAGGAAATTCACAGGGTAGTGTTGAAAATCAATCACAATGCTCACAGGTACAATTGTGCCTGGGATGTTTTAATCAGACTTCAGGCATCCCAGGAAATATTTGGAAAATACTTGCCTATTTCTCAAAAGGATCTCAGAGTGTCTGCAGATATCACTGAAGAGAATTGATTTGGTCAAAGCTCAAATGTGCTTCCTTGGTTTTGGAGACTGGGTGACCTCAATGGAACTATGTCTGGGTGGAATGATGAATGTGAGTGTTTCAAACTACTTGAGATATAATATTATATTCAATTATGTAACCCTTGAAGTTCTCAGAGTCAGCTGGCTGAAAGCCAAGACATGATATGAAAGATGGAGTGAGGAGTTACAGATGATGAGATATGAAATGTTTTGGACTATTCTTTGATTCCAGGACAAAGAGAGAATATGGGAAAATAGATGGTCAAAGGCAGTAGAACCAGGCCATAGAGCATATGCTGCAAAGCAGAGGAAAATTTGGGAGAGCTTTCAGAGGAAGGGAGATGAAAGGTTTGGAAATATGCTTTGATTTAGGATTAAATTCCTATATATAACAACTGGTGCACTAGTCTAATGAATGGGCAAGAATAAAGGTGATCCTTGTGTCTCAGAAGGCAGATATGTATATAGCAGTCCCATGTTGATTGCAGATTATTCTTGGGAGAACTATTGGCTGGGACTGATTCCATTGCAATTACCTATATAGTAAAAGCACCATAGATTTGGCTCCAGCCAAGGATCCTTTGAGAAGGGGGCTCTCAGCTGGGACCAGCTCCACAATGCTTGTCTATATACAATACCATGAAAGAGAAAGTTCTAGCCAAAGATTCTCAGAGGGACACTTGGCCAGAATCAGTTGAACAAAGAGGGCCTATATAAAAAATCACCACAGATGAGGGTCCAGCTGAGATACTTTGAGAAGGGGACTCCTGGCCAGGACCAGCTCTGCAGGACTCAGGTAGAATAACCAGCTGGGACCAGGACCATGATACTTGCCAAGATAGGCAATATTCACAGATATGGTCTCAGCTGAGGATCCATTGAAGAGACTGGCTTGCTAGGACCAGGCCCACAATACTTGGATAGATAGGCAATATCCACGGATATGGTCTTGACTGAAAATTCTTCTGAGGAAATGGCTGGTCAGGACCAGCCCCACAGTGTCTGCTCAAATAGGCAATATCCACAGATATGGTTCTGGCTGAGGCTTCTTGCAAGGGGACTCCCAGCCAGGACTGGTTTCATGATGCTTGCCTAGATGGGCAATCACCATGGATATGGTCTCAGCCAAGAATTCTTCCAAGGAAATGCCTGGCTGGGACCAGGGCCACAATGGTTGCCTAGATGGGCAACACTTAAATATGTGGTTCTGGCCAAGAATTTTTATGAGGGAATGCCTGGCCAGGGCCAGGCCCACAGTGCTTGCCCAGTTAGGCAATCATCTTGGATATGGTCTTGGCCAAGAATTCTTCTGAGGAAATGCCTGGCTAGGACCAGGCTCATTGTGCCTGCTGTTATGATTTATGCTTACTCTTTTCATTCTTCGCATGGTTTCACCTTAGCTCCTCGGACTTAGTTTTCTTTTCACCGCTAACTCACCAATTCTCTGTCATACTTCACTTGCTTCATCAGCAGTTACTTCCACCACTTTCCATGATGTTCTATTCTTACTAACTCACTACTCTTCTATGCCTGCCCTTATGATCTCCTCAAAGGTATATAAACCCTTGATACCACACCAATGTACTTTAGCTTAGATCTCCTTGAGTCTCCTTTGAATCTACTCGATCCTCCCTTCGCTCTAAGCCCAAGCATCGGACCTGTTCTTGAACCCTTGAATCAGTCACTCCCACTGTTGAGTGAAGTGTCTTCCTTGGACCTCGCACTACCATTGAGTGTGTGCTTACTCTAAAACCCTTCGAACTTATATCTCGAGGCTATGCTCGTCCCTACCCAGGCCAAGTATAACAAAAGATCTAAGCTGTCATTGCAGCTACCATCGCCATAGTCCCACCCCACCATATCCCAATGAACTCATATCCCTCCCTCTCTCTGGAGACTCTCTCCCAGAAAGAACAAACCCATCGACTCTTCCTTTGATGAAAGGGAAGAACCCCCAGAACCCCAAGATCTTGATATCGTCCTTACCAATAAGGAGAATGACACCCTTGAACTCTCCCACCGCCTTTCCTCCACCCTGAATATTCCCAGAACCCCCACTTTACCTTCTTCCACCTCCATTGCCTTGACAGGACAGATCTTCAGACCCCCTCCTATCTCTGGTATTCTTGTACACTGCTCCTCTCTCCCACAGAACCCAACTCTGACCTCCATGACCATGAAATCCTTAGAACTCCGCCTCAGTACCCCTGAGAACTATGACGGTTCTCCCACCAAGGCTGTTCAATGGTTGAACAGCATGCGGTTCTACCTCACTGTTAATGACCAAGTTTACAACACTGATGCCTAAAAGATAGCCTATGCACTGTCTTACATGACCCTCAGACCAGCTCTAACTTGGGCCAATACCTTTCAGCAGAAAGCCATCACTGCCACTGCCATCACCTTTGAAATCTTCGAGGACTTCTGCAATGCTTTCCAGAAGACCTTTACCCACCAGTACACCCTCACCAATGCCATCTCCTGGCTTTCCACCACCCGGATGGAGTACAACTCCTCCAAGAAATCCTATGTCCCTAACCTCACCGAATATACCACCGATTTCCAAAGCAACGTCACCCTTTCAGGCATCACTGATGAAAACGTTCTCATCAGCTACTACTCCATTGGGTTGGCAGAACCCATCATGAGAAATATTTACAGACTTGACTCCATTCCCATGAAAATCAAGAATTGGTACGAGAAGGCCACACTCTTCAATTCCCAATTGTGCAGGCCCAGAAAACTGCAAGGCTTCATGCTGGGAAGACCTCCCAGGTCATGCACTGATCTTACACCACTCCCACTTCCACCTCTGCCAGAGACCCCAATGCCATGGATGTAGATGCTGTAAGAGTGTCTAAACTCACCCCTGCCAAATGAAAATGATGCATTAAAAAAGAACTTTGCTTCCATTGCTGACGAAGCAGTCACCTCAGTGGGGAATGCCCCAACTTCGCCTCCTCCTCCTTCCCCTCACCCAAGAACCTGAAGGATTGAAAGGCCCAGAAGGTAGCCAAGAAGAATGAAGAAGTTCCAAAACTCATTGAACTTGAGGATAACGATGAAGAAGAAGAAACTATTAGAAAGATCTCTTTCCAATGGGATTTTTAAACCAGGGAACTCGTTCGACACAAGTCTCCCCTTCCTTTACGTGTGCTCCTGTAATTGTATTATCCTCTTTGAAACCAATGAAACTCCCCATTCAGCTTATTGAACCATCGCACACAATGAAAGTCATTGATGCTTGTGCTCTTGTTGATAGTGAAGCAGATATGTCCTGCATTGACTGGCAATTCATCAGAAAAAATCGACTCCCTACCCAGAAACTCGCCAAACCCATTACCATCTGAAATGTCAACCAATCCACCAATAAAAATGGATCAATCTGCTTCACCTCTACCTTATTCATCAACACTGAAGGTATTGCCCACAAAGTTCTCTTCTATGTTATGAACTGTGGAAACAAGAATGTTATCCTTGGACTCCCCTGGTTAAAACAGACCAATCCCACCATCGATTGGTCCCAACAGACTATTAACATCCCTGAGTCCTCTGACCAATCCTCCAAACTCTACCAACTCCACACCACTGATCAACTTTGCCATGACTCCCATCTCAAACAATAGACACTGTCTGCTTGCCCCCCCCAAGCATGTCAACATCCATGCCGTCCATGATTCCCAACTCTATGAGTACCTACACTATGAGACAGAATTGCAATTCTGTCAACAAGCCAAAGAGGCTCACACCATCAACTGCATCATCTGATGTGGATCCCGCTTTATCCCCAAAGGCTCCCCCATCATTGCTAAACTTACCAATGCTACTGAACTTGCCATGGCAGCAGAAAGGGCCAAACCAAAGGTCACCCTTCCCTCTGAATACAAACAGTTCTCCCCTGTATTCTCCAAAGAAACCTCCAAACACCTTCCCCTATCTCACCCCTACAACCACAAAATAAACCTCGATGAGTCTTTTACTCCAAAGGTCAGCAAGGTCTACACTCTCTCCCCTGACGAACAGAAAGCCACCAAGGCCTTCCTTGAAGAGAACCTCTGAGCTGGAAAGATTCGTCCCTCCAACTCTCCCCAAGCCACCCCATTCTTCTTCATAAATAAGAAGGATGGAAAACTATGACCTTGCCAGGACTACTGATACCTCAATGAACACACCATCCGTGACACTTACCCCCTCCCTTTGATCTCTGACCTTGTTGATAAACTCAAGGATGTCAAGGTCTTCACCAAGTTCAATGTCCGATGGGGATACAACAACGTCAGGATAAAAGACGGTCACCAATGGAAGGCGGCATTCATCACTCACAAGGGACTCTTCAAACCACTAGTCATGTTCTTCGGTCTTACCAACTCACCTGCCACCTTCCAAAAATTCATAAACAACTCCTTCAGAGACATGATAGCTGAAGGATGGCTAGCCATTTACATGGACGACCTCTTTATCTTCTCCCTTGACAAAAAGACCCACACCAAGCATACCAAGCATGTCCTCCAATGAATGCAAGAACTCGACCTTCATCTGAAGCTCGAGAAGTGCACCTTTGCTGCCAAGGAGGTAGAATACCTCGGAATGATCATCAAACCTGGACAACTCGCCATGGACTCTGTCAAACTTGATGGGATTGCCAAATGGCCGACTGTCAAGTCCGGGTCCTCCGGATCAAAGTCCGACGGAGGTCTGGGGAAAAGGGGAATGAAGCGCAAGTGTTGTTGAGCGAAGTTGACCAGAGGTCTGGAGATCAGAGATACGGAGGGGGTGAGGATGTCGGCGCAGGACTTATGTGTCGTGCCCTTGTCAAGCCCTTGTCCTCGTATTTAGACGGAATGGAGATGAGAGAGAATAGAGGAAGTCAGACTCAGAACTGGAGGTGACTTATTTAATATTCAAACTGAGGTATCTATGAATGAAGTACAGGGTTTATATACTAAGTATCTGGTAGAACTCCAGACTGGAGATTGGTAAGTAAGAGGGTTAAGCGAAGGCGATGTACACAGTGATGAATAAGACGGAATACAGAGAAGAACGGAAACTGAGAAATCTTACTAAGTGAATAATACAGACTTACAAATATAAACTAGAACAAAATGAGATGAATATAAAAAGTAAACATCCGGAGTGCCAACTCCGAAATAGTCCAGACCCAAGGACTGACGTGATGTCTGGAACTCCAGAGATGTCCGGAGATGGACTTCATGAAAATCTGGGATGTGACAGTATCCCCCTCTTAGGGCTGAGCCCTCGAGGCCCAAGCATGCTAAGTGGAAATAACCCCTGAGTGGACCCTAGTGTGGAACTCCATGTGGAATCTCGCTTTGTCTGTGCATGTGACTCTGTTGATCAACGGATCAATTCGAACTCCGAAATCTGGCCAGTATAAGAACAGCTGTGCCCTCTGTTGGACTTAGAAAATTTTCTTCATCATGTCTGATTTCCTTGATAACATCCATAACTGATCCGACACCCAGCTCACTGAGTGCAAGGACGACAATGATGAACTCTGGGATACAAAGGCCTTGGAGCGCTGGAGATGAGCAAAGGCACGCAAGAAGGAGGAGGAGCGGAAAAGACACAAGGCAGAGGAAGAGGCATGTCAAAAGGCAGAGGAAGAGGCATGTCATGTCTCGGTGGAGGCAGAGGCTCACTGGAGGGTAAGTCAGGATTTCTGGATTCGTATCGTGTCATACTAACTTTTCCTAGGCTTTAGAAATACAGGCGCAGCAACACGTCAACAAGGGCAAGGGGAAGATGCCCCCCAAGTGCCAGAGGTGCATGGCCTGGGGCCTCGAGTGCATACTCAGCCCCAGAAAGTCGATGTCATGTGCCGAGTGCCAGGAAGCGAAAGCAAAGTGCGATCACCCCGGGATGGAGAAGCTGGAGAAGAGGAGGCAACAAACGGACAATGAGGAGGGTCCATTGAGGAAAAAGAAGAAGACGATGATGACAATTGAAGATTTGGAGGACGAGCCAGAGAAGGAGGCGACGGAGGCAGTGGATTGGGAGGGGATTGCCCGGAGCGCCCTCAAAGTTTTCAAAGAACTCCAGGAGGCAGTTAGGGTGCAGAGCAGGCGCCTTGACTGCCAAAACCTTCTCCTTGAGCGCCTAGTGGAGCTCAAGTTGGAGGAGGTATATGGAGAGGAATTGGAGGAGGGAACGGAGGGATCAGAGAATGAAGAGGAGGTGGAGGAAGGCGAGATGGAGGAGGTGGGCAAGGAGTTGGAGGGGTTGGCCATGGAGGCCACGGAGGTGGCGGAGGCGGCAGAGTTGGCAAAGTGAACAGAGAATGGTAGAATACAATAGTACAAAACTTGGAATGCGACTGAAGTGTCAGAGTCAAACAGAAAACAGAGTGAAGAGAAAAAGAGAAAGAAGAGAAACTTATAACTGGAGTGGACCAGGCTTGTCTGGGTACTTCTGATGGAAGTCCGTTACAAGATCCATTGCGTGTCCTAACTCCGTAGCTAATAACCAAGATGTCTTGTCGTCAGTTCCTTCATACCCTAACCATTGTACCAAGTACAGGAGTTGGCAGTGACGCCTTCTCCGATCAATCTTGGAGTCGAGTATCTCCTCGATCTCGTACTCAGGTTCACTGTCAACCTCTACTGGAGGTGGCAGAGGTTGGACACGGTCCGGAATGGTGTTCGGAATTGAGGGTTCCAACTGTGAGACATGGAAGACAGGGTGTACGGATTTCATTGATTTGGGTAGAAGGAGTGTGAGGGAGTGGGTACCGGGTTTGGCGATGATAGTGAAAGGACCCAGATACTTTTTGGATAATTTCTTAGATGGTCGAGTAGACTGGAGATATTTGGCTTTAAGCATTACTTGATCTCTGACCTTGAAGTCTGGAGCTGGACTTCGTTTCTTATCAGCTGGTCCTTGGTAGCATTTCTGCACTTCCAGCATCTCAGACCAGAGGAACTCATGGAGTTCATCCAAGTCCGTGACGTAGGACATCGCTGCGGAGGAGGTAAGGTCAAGGTCAGAGTGGACGGAGAAGTTGGGGTGGTAGCCTTTATTGGTGAAGAATGGGGAAACTCCTGTGGTAGCACTAGGAGCATTGTTGTAGGTGAACTCCGTGAGGGGCAGGAGTTCGGACCAGTTGTCCTGTTGGTAATTGCAGTAAATTTGAAGGTATTGTTCTAGAGTTTGATTAGCGTGCTCCGTTTGACCATCCCCCTCTGGATGATATCCAGAGGTGAAGTGGAGGCGCATCTCCAGGGCTTTACCTAAAGAACGGAAGAAATGGGATACAAACTCAGAGCCCCTGTCGGAGGTGATATGGGAGGGAACTTCATGCTTGGAGAAGATGTGGATGAGGAATAACTTGGCAAGTTTGGCGGAAGTGATTGTATTGTGAGTTGGAATGAAGATTGACTGTTTGGATAGTCGATCTACGACCACAAGGATGGCAGTATATCCTTCCGAAGGGGGAAGCTACTCAATGAAGTCCATGGAGATGGAGTTCCATGGTTTCTCCGGAACCGGAAGCTGTTTGAGAAGTCCGTACGGATGGTGATGAGGAGTCTTTGTGCAAGCACAGGCCATACAAGAACTGATGTAGTTCTTTACGAAAGTCCTAATATTAGGCCAGGTGTATTCACGATGAATAAGCTCCAAAGTCTGGTTTTGACTGAAATGTCTGGCTGTTGGATGATCGTGGAATGTCCGGAGTATACAGAGACAGAGATTGTCAGCTTCTGGGACATAGATACGATTGTTCCATAGGAGGAATCCTTCAGAGTTAGTACTCCATCTTGGATCGGGTGACTCAGATTTAGTTTGGAGGTGGATGGACGCAACAGGATCATTGAGGAGAGCAGATAGGATGTTGGAGTGGAGTTGCTCGAGGTCAACTAATGCTGAGGCCCAGAGTAATGGAATCTCTGAAAATGTTGCCTGGAGGGACAATGCGAGCTGTTCTGGAGTAAAGATTGGCCTAAAATTGTCGGGGTTGACACGAGTGTAGTCCTTATCCCCCTCTTTGGGGTAGATGTCCCAACGTCTAGTCAAAGCGTCTGGTTTCACTCCGAGCTTACCAGGCTGGTACTGAACAACCAAATTGAATTGGTTGAGGTATTCAGACCACTGGGCTTGGTGGTGTGTCAGGAGCTTGGAGGTGGAAAAATATTTTTGTGGTCTGTGATAACGTCTATGGGGAGTCCGGAGCCTTCCAGGTAGTGATGCTGTTAGAATCTGAGAGAGGGCAGGAGTTGCCCGATACTCAGTCGCTGCCTAAGATGGGCGGAAACGACTGAGGTGCTTGCAAATGGAACGTCAATATATATATGCTATGGATGGAGGTATACTCGTATTATGTTACCTGTAATGTTGCCATAATGACCCTGAAGGAAGGTTATAGACTTTAAGGTAATAAGGTGCTTCCGATGCTTCCGATGCTTCTGATGCTTCCGGTGCTTCCGGTGCTTCTGATGTTTCTGGAAGCGCAGGAATATTTCGGAAGTGGGTTCCGGTGCTTCCGAGCCCAGAAGGCGTGGGAAAGTTCCGGAAGTGGTTCCGGAACTGTGGTCATTTGTCAGATGCCATGACTTGAATGCCTCAAAAATAGCTAGTAACTCCTTGTTGTGCATGTCATAGTTCAGTTCCGCTCCAGTTAGAGTCCGGGAGAAGAATGCGATGGGGTGGAGTTCATTGTCGTCCAGAGTTGTGATGGAAAGGATTCTGGTGATGGCATAGTCGGAGGCGTCAGTTTTGATGGTGATGGAGACATCCAGAATCCAGTGAACAAGCACTGGAGTGGATGTAAAGGCATCCTTGAGGCATTGGAAGGATTTCTAACAGGCATTGGAGAAATCCCAAGGGACTTCTTTCCAGGTGAGACATGTGAGGGGAACCACGATATCCAAATGACCTTGTATAAAGCAACAGTAAAAATTGGCAAACCCGAGGAAGGACTGAATGTTCTTGACTTTCCTGGATTCAGGCCAGTCCATGGGTTTTGATCTTATCGGAGGCCATGGAGAGGCTGGAGGGAGAGAGCACATATCCGAGATACTCCACAGTATCGGAATGGAATTCACACTTCTCCGGCTTGGCATACAAGCCATTTGCACGGAGGTGCTGGAATACTTCACGGATGTGTTTGTGATGCAATTCCATGTCATGGGAGTAAATCAGAATGTCGTCAAGGTAGACCATGATGCAAACATCTAGCATGTCTGCAAAGATATTATTGACAAACCGCTGGAAGGCCGCCAGAGCGTTTGTAAGTCCAAATGGCATAACCAACCACTCAAAAGACCCATAACAAGTCTGGAAGGCAGTCTTCCACTTGTCTCTCTCCGCAATATGGACCAAATGGTATGCATGACAGAGATCGATTTTCGTGTAAACCTTGGCACCAGAGGGAGCATCTAAGAGGTTGGAGGTACGGGGAAGTGGGTAGCAGTCTTTGTGTGTGATCTTGTTCAATCCTCGGAAGTCGACACAAAGTTGAAGGGAGCTGTCCTTTTTCTAGATGAACAACACCGGAGCTGCGTGCGGAGACGTAGAGTGACAAATGAATCCAATGTTGAGGTGTTCGTCCAAGAAGTCTCGGAGGGCTTGTTGTTCAGTGGGAGAAACGGAGTAGATCTTTCCAATCGGGGGTTCTGCACCTTCTTCCAGATCGATCTTCAAGTCATAGGGCCTGTGAGGAGCTAGGGTGTCGGCCTTTTGCTTGCTGAAAACATCCACAAAATTGTGGTAATCCAGAGGAACACCGGAAAGGTTGATCTTCTCGTCAGAAGATGATGCTGCGGAGGTGGAAGCGGAGTGAGCAGAGATGTTCTCAGTAGATTGAAGGGAGAGGGAGAACTGGACTGAGCCTTCCATCTTGTAGGCCTGGTAAAAGGCAGCTGCATTGACGAATGAGATGTGAGGGGCTGGAAGTCCAGGAGGTCTGGGTGAGTCCAGAGTGGGCGAAGGAGTGTCAATGAGTGACGGAGAATCCTTCGGAGGCATGGAGGTCGATATCGGGGTTGGCATCCTGTCTGCAGGAGTCTGGAAAGTGATGCTGCTCGTAACCCAATCAATCAATGGATTGTAACGGGTGAGCCAGCAATGTCTGAGAACAAGGCTGCATGCAGGATCCAACAAGGTTATGTAGAAAACGGCGGAGGTAATGATGGAGGTTGAAGATCCGTCGAAGAGATGGAGATTAATCGGAGGGATGGAGTACGTGGAAATATTTTGATTTTCTACAAATTTAGCATCTATGAAACAATGAGTAGAACTGGAATCGATGAGAACAGGAACTTCGGAGACATTATATACAGGCAGAGAAACAAACGAATGAAGAGAATTGGGGTCAGAAAGAGTGGACGCGTTGAGACATAACTCCGTAAGAGCACAGTCCAGATCAACACAACTCCCAGCCTGTGTGGACGCTTGAGAGTCGCGCTCTATTTTTTCACCTCCAAGGAAGCAGAGGTCGAAGCCAGCGCGTCCAGAGTTACAGACGCAGCACGGGCCTTCAATGCTCTAGAGGTTGACTTCAGGCATTCCTTGGCGGAATGACCACTCTCACCACAGAAAAGACAAAGGTTTAAGCAAATTTGGCGCTGACACTCCTCAGGGAGGAGTTTGCTGTCTTTACCAAGCTTAGAAGAAATTGTTGAAGGGGTTGAAGAGTTACCTTTCTTGTTAGAACCATTATTATTTCCTCCCCTGGAAGAACTGGAGTTGGAAGTGGAGCTGGAGGATGACAGGGAGCCTTTGGACTTGTCGTCCTTAGGCTTGGAGGATGAAGTCGGAGCAGAGCTTGACGACTTGTGGGAGTGGGGGTTGCCGGAGGTCGATCCAGAGGCCTTTGAAGCGTGGGAGATTTCCTCCTTACACTCCCAGTACCTCTGGTCGATCTGCTGGGCCAGAGTACACATGTCGTGAATGGAGGAAGGTTTGCCATGATGAGCGATTTCATCCTTGATGCGATCCAGAAGTCCATTGTAGAAACTCCGGCGGAGTGCACCAGGTCCCTATTCATGGACTTGGTTCACGAGATGGTTCTACTTGACGATGTACTTGGAGATGCATTGGGTCTCCTTCATATGCAGTTGCTTGAGCTGAGCTTCTGCCTCGCCAATGGGGTCATGGGGTCTGAAGTTGGACTGGAGTTCATAGAGGAATGACTGCCAGTCATCCATCCACAAAGGGCGGTTGGCCAGAGCTAAATCTCCTAGCAGGTCCAGCTCGAAGTAGTCCAAGGCCATTCCCTTGAGGTAGGACTGGGCAAACGTCACTTTCTGGCGATCCTTCTTGAAAGACTTGGGGTTCACCTGGAAGTTTATTTCGCACTGGACGACAAAAGGGCGGAGCTTCTTCGGATCAGACCCATCGAAGGTGTCCGGTTCTCAGACCTTGGTCTTAGTGTCATCAGAGGATTCTTTGCAATGGAGGGCCTGACGCATCATATCTCGGATTGTGTCGGCAAGTTGGTTGAATGGCTCAAAAGCCAAAGGTACGTCGTTGGGGGGTTCATTATCATTGTTGCCCTGGAGGAGACGATCGACATCATCGTTGTCATCTCTGTTGTCATTGGGGTCATCGGGATCATCTCCGCTGTCACCACCACCTCCGATTCCACCATGTCCTGTTGCTTCGATTCTGGGTTGGTGTTTGGGAAGTGAAGTGTTGGGACGACGATGATCTCAGAAGAGACCGAATTCATCATCATCCGGAATGATGATAAAACGGTGTTCATCAACGGTGTTCTCGGGGAGCAGAGTGAGGGGAGATAGGGGACGCCACCTCTGGGAGATAGAGGGTGGTGGCAACCATTGGGTCAGACTAATAAATTCACCTGGCACGGTGTGAGAGGCGCCAAAGGCACTCTGCAGGATACCAGCGTGAGATGTGCGCGTACATGAGGACATAGGAATGGGTAGAGTCGGAAGACTTGACAAGAGTGAGTTTGAATATACTGTACTGTCAAGTCTGGGTCCTCCGGATCAAAGTCTGATGGAGGTCCAGGGGAAAGGGGAACGAAGTGCAAGTGTTGTTGAGCGAAGTTGACCAGAGGTCTGGAGATCAGAGATACGGAGGGGGTGAGGATGTCGGCGCAGGACTTATGTGTCATGCCCTTGTCAAGCCCTTGTCCTCATATTTAGACGGAATGGAGATGAGAGAGAATAGAGGAAGTCAGACTCAGAACTGGAGGTGACTTATTTAATATTCAAACTGAGGTATCTATGAATGAAGTACAGGGTTTATATACTAAGTATCTGGTAGAACTCCGGACTGGAGATTGGTAAGTAAGAGGGTTAAGCAAAGGCGATGTACACAGTGATGAATAAGACGGAATACAGAGAAGAACGGAAACCAAGAAATCTTACTAAGTGAATAATACAGACTTATGAATATGAACTAGAACAAAAGGAGATGAATCTAAAAAGTAAACGTCTGGAGTGCCAACTCCAAAACAGTCCAGACCCAAGGACTGATGTGATGTCCAGAACTCCAGAGATGTCCAGAGATGGACTTCATGAAAATCTGGGATTTGACACCAACTCCCACCAAGGTCAAAGAAGTCAGATCATTCTTGGGCTTTGCCAATTTCTATAGACACTTCATCCCTGACTACTCCACTGTTGCCCATCCCCTCATCGACCTCACAAAGAAATCCTCTGGATGGGATTGGACTGACACTTGTCAGAAGTCTTTTGACTCATTGAAACGTCTCTTCCTCTTGAAACCTGTCCTTCACCTCCCTGATCCCTCCACACCTTTTGCCATTGCCACCGATGCCTCAAAGTATGCCTCTGGTGCTATCCTCCTCCAAACTAACTTGAACAGAGACTGGCATCCTTGTTCCTACTTATCAACCTCGTTCTCTCCTGCTGAACAAAACTACAACATTTATGACAGAGAACTCCTAGCCATCATCTGTGCCTTGAAGTCTTGGAGACATTACCTCCACGGCTCCCCATTCCCTGTCCAGGTCTTCACCGACCACAAGAATCTCATCTACTTCCGCCAAGCCCAGACCCTTAATCGATGACAAGCTCATTGGCTCCTCAACCTTGCAGACTTTGACCTGAAAATGGTACATGTCCCTGGGAAACTCCTCACTGGTCCTGACACCCTCTCTTGACGACCTGACCTCCATTCTGAAGACCCAGATAACAAAGGCACTGTCCTCCTCCCCAACTCCCTCTTCATCCATGTTATTGATGCTGCTCTGCATCGGAAGATCTCATCCTCCTTCAAGGATGATCTCCTCATTTTGAACGCATTGCAAGCCCTTGACGGGTTGATTCCCCCTGCCTTCTGCTCTTGCTTATCCGACTAGGCCTTTGACAATGGTGTCCTTACCTACCAAGGATGTGTTTACATTCCCCCAGACAATGAACTACACCACTCCATTGTCTCTCGATGCCATGACCACACTTCTGCTGGTCATCCAGGTTACCTAAAGACTCGGCAACTCGTAGCAGCAGATGGTGGCCAGGTCTTGCCCAATTTGTCCAAAAGTATGTTGAAGGATATTCCTTTTGCCAACAGGCCAAGATGAACACACACCACACCATCCCATCCATTGCGCCAATCAAGTCCTCTGCCTCCTGCCCTTTCCAACAAATTTCCTGCAACCTCATTACCGACCTCCCCCTATCCTCTTCTTTCAACTCTCTCCTGGTCGTGGTAGACCATGGGCTTACTAAGGGGGTGATTCTTTGCCCCACCAAGAAATCTGTCTCCGCTGCCAGAATTGCCACCCTCTTTTTCCACAAGGTTTACAAATGCTTTGGCCTCTATGACAAAATCATCTCCGACTGTGGCCCCCAGTTCGCTTCCACCTTCACAAAGGAACTTGGAAAAATCCTCAGATATAACCTTTCCTTATCAACCACTTATCACCCTCAAACCAATGGAGAAACTGAGCATGTAAACCAAGAAGTAGAGACCTATCTTCGGATCTACTGTGGGAACAACCCCACCTGGTGGTCCAAATGTTGGAATAAGCAATTGTGCATGCAGCCACAACATTGGCCCGACTCCATTACTGGTGCACACCCAGCATGCACCCACTACATTCTCGCATATGTTGTTTATATTGTGTATACATAGCTTTAGACTGTCCTCTTCACATGGACCTTTTCACATACTTAATGATTCGTCAGTCCTGCACTCGGATCTACCTAGATCCCTTTATCTCCTTTGAGTACTATACATTTCACTTTGTATATAAGATCCTCATTCTATAACAAACACCTCAGTCCATTGTCCATGATGACTGAGGTGAGTTACTTACACTTTACTTTACCTACTCAAGCTTACCCATATATAGTTCTCCGTCTCTCAATAGGTAATTATCCCAATACAGTCCATTGTCCATGACAACTGAGTTCTCCGTCTCTCAATAGCCACCACACATTATCTCGCCCCTATTCGCCATCAAACTCTTACAGGTTATGAGCCCTGAGTTTCCTGAACTCTGATCAAGACCAATCACTTATCATGCTGCCATGTCCGTTGTCCCTGTCACCACTGATACTCTCCCAAGCAACGTTCCCAGCTTGATATAAAGGGAACTAACTGGGCAATCTTTTCCTTTCATTTTCAAGTTGCTGTCGAAGCAAAGGAGCTATGGGAACATCTTGATGGAACCTCAACCTGCCCAAGCCACCCTGCCCCTTTGACTGCAGCACAGCAAGAAGAAATCAACAAATGGAAAAAGGACGAACAAATGGCAAAGCACCTACTCACTCAGTGAATTCCAGATTCGACTGCCTTACAAATTCAGAAAAAGATGACTGTGGCTGAAATGTGGGAAGAGATTAGCAAGGAATACATGGAGAAAGGTGCATATGCACAAATGGATCTGCATGTGCAGTTTCTCAAGTCATGGTTGGCAAAAGGAGCCAATGTTCATCAGTTCCTTGATGGACTGCGAACGAAGTGGGAGGAATTAGCTGCTGTTGGTGTCAACATCAATGAGAAGGACTACCACTCAATGATCATTAAATCCTTACCCAACCACCTTGCCAACTTCACATCAAGTCAGCTCACTGCAGCTCAACTATTTACGAGTGCCAAGACCCTTAATCCTGATGTCCTAATTCCTGTGATAACCGAAGAAGCTGAATGCCAAAAGGCGAAGTATCCGGCACATAGTGATATGAAAGACCGTGACCGTGATGAAGCAATGGCTGTAACACAATCAGGACCATCTCGAGGGCATGGCAGGGGCAAGCGAGGCAATGGGAGGAGGAACCCACCTAAATGCTGGGAATGTGGGTCCACAGAGCATCTCATGGCCTTCCACAAGAAGGGCACAAGTGAGAAGAAGGCTGTCAAAACAAACATGGCCAATATTGTCGAATGTGACAGTGATTCGAAGGATGGTGTCTTCAGAGTTTTTGACAACTCAAGTGACGACGAATCCATCCCAGGCTTGCTGCCAACAGACTTGGATGCCAAAGATGGAGAAGACTGGTTTTCTGTCACAGATGAGGACGTTTTTGATGACATCTGGGATCTTGAAGAGTCCTGAGCACTGAGAGTTGAGGACGAAGTATCCATCGACTGTGCTGACCCTACAGAAGAACCAGAGAATATTGCTATGGGAATAAGCAATGAACGTACCTCTCCAAACCAGATCAAAGTATACGACTCTGGCACTACACATCACATCTCCCCATACCGCAAGTGTTTTGAGAACCTCGTTGACATCCCAAATAAGTCTTTTACAGCTGCAAATCATCAGAAGTTTGTCGTGACCAGAGTTGGCGACATGATAATCGAAGTACCAAATGGGTATGATGTATTGCAACTACGTCTTACTGAAGTCCTGTTTTTGCCCGAGGTCGGATACATGCTGGTATCCATTGGTTGTCTTGACAAGCTTGGGCTCTCAACGACATTTGCAGAGGGTTTCTGCACAATCCAGGGATTAGATGGCAAAACAATTGGACAAATTCCATGTACCACAAAAGGCTTGTACCGTGTCGTGCATGAGCATGAGACTGCAAATGCTGCTGGAGAAATGGTAACTGTTATGGAACTACACCGTCGCTATGGACACATCGCACCGTCCATTGCTTGCAAACTCATCGAAAATGGGTTAGTAAGTGGGCTGAAGTTTGATGAAACACAGGAGGATGGTACCTTTTGCGAATCGTGCATCTATGCCAAGGTGACACGAAAGCTGATTGCCAAGTTTCGGGAGGGCAAATGGAGCCGAACTGTGGGTGCAGTTGTTTGGTCCAACATCTGGGGACCCGCACCACTTGACACACTAGGAGAAAAACGTTATTATGTCACCTTCATGGACAACCACTCACACCTGTCATACATGTGTACCCTTCGCCAGAAGAGCAAAACATTCACAGCATACAAACATTTTGAGGCCTGGCTTGACCGGCAACTTGCAGCGAAAGTATGAATGCTCCATTTGGACCGAGGAGGTGAATACCTAGGAAAAGAATTTGTCACATACTTACAGCACCAAGGCACGGTGCAGCACCTGACAACGCATGACACCCCCCAACACAACGGCATAGCTGAACGACTAAATCAGATGATTCTCGAGCATGTCCGAGCACTGCTCCATGCTAGTGGATTACCTAAGTATCTGTGGGGTGAAGCTGCATGGCACATTATTTGGCTGAAGAACAGGACACCTACCAAAGTTCTTGATGGGAAGATGCCATACGAGTTCGCTTTTGGGAAGAAACCCAACCTGAGCCAAGTGTGAGAATGGGGATCCGAGCTGTATGCAAAGACGAAGCATGAGAGCAAGCTAGGATGGCACACTGACAAAGTCAGATGGATGGGAATTGATGACAAATCGGAGAATGCTTACCGCATATACTGGCTGATGAAATGCATTGTTACTGTCGAGTGAAATGTCTACTGGCAACCCTTGCAGCATAACATCGAGGGGGAGGAAGAAGGGATGAATCCGAGTGATGTCACACTGGCATATGTAAGCAACCCCCAGCCCCGTGGTGCAAACACGACCAAAGCCAGCTCATCACCATCACAACCCCAAGTCACTGTCACAGCTCAAGCTTCTCAAGTCCTGTGTGCTCCTGATCTGATCACCACACCTCACCTGAAATGTATCCGTCAGCCCAGCTAGCGCATCCTTGACATTATTAATGGGAAGGCTGCCGATTTGACTCCACCCCATGGTGTCCAACTCCCTGATCCTGTTGCCGAGAACCCTAAACCTGACAGTGGCCCTGTCATACTTGAGGGGGAGGCAACAGCTGATCAAATGTTTGCTGCAAACAACTACAATGACGATGTTGAACTCATTCTCACACTAAATGAGACCATTGCCGAGGCCGAAGTGCTTGAACCCGCCTCACTTGCTGATGCTAAATGGTGCCCTGACTGGCTGCAATGGGAGCAAGGCATCTGTGAAGAACTTGCAACACTCAAAAAAGCAGGTACCTGGAAACTCGTTGACCCACCTGCTGGCGCAAACATCATTGGATCAAAATGGGTATTCTGCATGAAAAAGCACGCTGCCAGGAATATTGTCAGGTACAAAGCACGCCTTGTTGCACAAGGCTTTTCACAGGTACCAGGTGTTGACTACTTCGACACTTATGCCCCTGTTGCCAAGCTCGCGTCTTTCCGCATGGTACTCGCTCTGGCTGCCCAACTTGATCTTGAAATCCACCAGATTGACATCAAGGGCACATACCTCAATGGTGAATTAAACAATGACAAGAATATATACATGTGACAACTACCTGGATATGCTGACCCAACTTACCCATGCCACGTATGCCACCTGTACAAGACACTCTATGGACTCAAACAGAGCAGTCGCTGCTGGTACCAGAAACTTGTCGACATTCTCATCAGGCACCTCAGATTTAGACAATGTGAAGTCGATCAAGCCATTTTTGTCAAGAAAGGTGACAAAATGCTCATTATCATTGTTGTACATGTCAACGACTGTACCATCGCCGCTTCCACTCTTGCACTCGTTGTCAAACTTAAGGCACAACTCAGAAACCATGTCAAAATCACAGATCTAGGTGAACTACACTGGCTACTTGGTATCAAAGTCACATGAAACCATGAGGAGTGCACGATCGCTTTGTCACAACGTTCATATTTAGATTCAATTATTCGCTGCTTTGGATTCAATGATTTGAAGCCTATCTTGACGCCTATGGAGCCCCACATTAAATTAATGTACACCCAGTCACCCTTGACCAGCGCTGAATACACTGCCATGCAGCACATACCATATAGTGAAGCAGTCGGCTCGCTTATGTATGCTGCACTCGGCACTCACCCTGACATCTCATATGCCGTATTGACTGTCTTGTGCTTCTCAAGCAACCCTGGAACACCTCATTGGGAGGGTGTACAACATATTTACAGGTAACTAATCGGGACTAAGGACCTTCGACTAATGTATGGGGGAATAATGAAACCATTGGAGGGATACACAGATGTGGATGGCAGCATGGCTGAGGACCACAAAGCCATATTGGGATACGCCTTCCTGATTGATGGCAGTGCTGTGTCCTGGGCATTGAAAATGCAGGAGATCGTCTCGCTCTCAACGACTGAGAGCGAGTATGTCGCCACAATACACACCACGAAAGAAGTGCTATGGCTGCACTCTTTCATTGGCGAAGTTCTCGCTCCCCTTGACACACCCATTACATTGTTTTCAGACAATCAGTCTGCCATCGTGGTCGCTAAAGACCATCAATATCATGCTCATACTAAACACATCAACATCCATTTTCATTTCATCCACTGGGTAATCAATGATGGAAAAATTCAACTTGTATTCTGCCCTACAAACAACATGGTTGCCAACTCTCTCACGAAAGCACTCCCATCCCCAAAGGTCAAGCACTTTGCTGCTGAACTTGGACTGCACATGGCTTGAGGGGGAGTGTTGGAATAAGCAATTGTGTGCACAGCCACAATGTCGGCCCAACTCCGTTACCAGTGCACACGCGGTGTGCACCCGCTACATTCTCGTGTACGTTGTTTATATTGTGCATACATACAGTGGCTCAAAAAAGTGTCCCAATGTTTAGTGATTTTGGAAAGATTGGAAAATAATAGAAGAACAAGAATGAATTAGGTAAAGTACTTGCAGGATGGATGAAAGTACATGCTCTTGGCATTATGAAACATCTATGGTTTATGTAATTTGGTTGCCATGGGAGTGGGGTACAAACATTTCAAAATGACATGTCATTGGGACACTTATTTGACCCTATATTTAACAACCATTATATCATATGTAACATAGGAATTTGATAGCTATTGATGGTTGCTATGTTACTAAGCTGTGTAATTATGTAAATGACATAACTCCAAGCAATGTAAACATCCTATGTCTTACTTTAATTGGGCTTACTATATCATAATATCCAATTCTACCTTTATTAAAGTTGATATTCTTATTTCCTCTAAATCTGGATTTCTATTCGGACAGATTATATCCAAATCTGGTCTAGGGAAGTCTACTATGGCCAAGTCAAGTTTTGAATCATTTTGGAGGAGTGTTTCAGGCCATTATCTTATTAAAACATAATACTTGCTTTAGAAATTACAAAATCTTTCATACTAGAAAGCAGATTGTCCTTGAAAATGGACACATCCCACTTAGTATCCATTCTCCCCTCTTCCACTACAACTATCCCAACTCCATCCCAATTTGTGAATTCTCAAACCATCAAGGAACTTCCTCCTAACTTTACTATTCCCTAAATTATCTTGTTTTATATAGGCTTATATTTTTTTTCCATATATATATCCTTTCATTTGACCCAATCCTACTGATATTTGTCTCATCTGACAAAATAACTCTAGTCTATATAGTTTCCCACAGTCATCCTTGTATTTGAAAGTACAATCCAATCTCTCTTTCTGTACTTGATAAACAAGAGTGGCTTCTTTTCTTGATCATAGCCTTTAAAGATGCAGCCTTGAGAACATTGCAGATAGCTTGGATTGAGATAGAAGAGGCAAAGGCAGGGTTGATAAGATTGGTGGCCTGAACAGCATTGTCAACCTTTCCAGTAATAATACTAGAAGCAATCCTTCTCTTGTTAAGAAAAGAAAGCTTGAAAGGATGTTCTA